>APFE030711185.1:487-24252 GCA_000404065.3 Pinus taeda
TATATATATTATATGGGGTGGGCGACCATGACCTTGCCAACCCGAAAACCACCATAAGAAAAGTTATATTAAATGGAGAGGGTGGCCTTGACCCTGCCACCCCTGGATTCCATCAACCAACAAATAAACTATATGGTGGGGGCGTAAGTTGTCAACCCTGCCACCCCTCCACCTCACCTTTGTTATAGTAAGCCAGTAGAGATGGAGGTGTGGGCCACCAAAACAGCAGACCCGCCACCCCAATTAAAACAACAAATATATATGATATGTTAAAAATGGGAGGGGCGAGATTTGATCCCCTAACCCCTCCTCAACCATTTTACATTTTTAACCAGTGTGCCAAACCATTTTCTTTGATTTATCTACCCATTGAGCCATTTATGAATCTATTTTCACAGTGTGCCAGGGAGGAGAGCATGCACATATTTCGAGACATATGATTTTCAGGAGGTGAAATCATGAGTAGGCCTGTGACAGGGGTGAAACGTTGCCTGAGCACATTTTCTAAGGTGCCAGTTTTGGTCCAGTGTCAGAATTGGGCAAGTTTTATATCGATTTTTCACCTCTCGGCAACAGGAACTTAACGGTGATGCCAGTTTCTGCAACATATCTCTCAAATTTTCGTCCATTTTCCAGTTTGGAGGTATAAGACTCCTTTTTGTAAATGTTGATTGTACTTCTTCTTTCTGATGCCACTTAATGAATGAAGGCCTCCCCTTTGATTGAGCAGGGCCCGAAGACGTCGTCCAAATTGGACAAACTCTGTTATCAAGTCTCTTGTCTTGTTTCATGCTTTTATGTGTTTCTCCTCTTCTCTCATGCGTACATTAAATTTCTATGGTTAAGCTGCAATTTATCCATGTAATTCTTTAATACATCTATAAGAAAAATATCTTGGATCAAGTTGTATCAGAGCAGGTATTTGTAGATGTGAATTGCATGTTTGTATGCTAACAAGAAATAGGATTTGAAGAGTTGAAGTGAAACTAAAGTCTTTCGATCCTAAAGTGGGGCGTGCACATTGAAGGAGAAACATGGTAGATGAAGAGGTTCATTATGAAGAGGAGCGCAACTACCACAAAACCTTCTATACAATGCCAGAAAAGGTTGATCAATTGCTTTCAAGGCTGGAGAAAGTAGAAGAGAGAAATCCATAAGAACAAGGTTTAGTGCATGGAAATGGTGGAGAAGAACCCCATCCTTCTCCTTCCATGAGTGAAATTTCTTCTTCCTCTCATCACCATCATCATAGAAATTCAAGGTATGCATCTAAGAAACCTTTCTTTAAATTAGATGTCAAATTTGATCTTCCCATGTATAATGGTTAAAGTAATGAAGAAAAGCTTAATAACTTGATTAGGCGGATTGAAATATACTACAGGATTTAGCAGATTGAAGAGGATGAGGCAAAGATTCATCTAGCCTCTCTTTGACTAAGTGGCACTGCTCTCGTCTAGTGGGAGAGAAAATTATGAAGCAGTAAGAGTGTGTGTAATATTCTTTCCTCATGGCCCAGTTTTATTTTTGTATTAAAGGAACAATTTTATCCCTTGGGTTATAATAAAAAAATCCTTAATGGATTGGAAATACTTAAGGCAAGGCAGAGGTCAGGATGTTCAAAGCTTTATCGAGGAGTTTAGAAAACAAGAACTTAGTTTGGGCATTGCACTTGACTCACCTGAAGTAGTAACTAAGTATAATGGGTCATTACATAGTTACATTAGACATCCATTATTATTTTTTGAACCAAATACTATTGACTTGGCCAATGTAAAGGCCATTCATCTTGAGAACAGGGGCAAAAATGAAAGGGATGATCATTCCAGGAAACCACCTTTCAAACCACCAAATGGAAAACCAAAAGTGAAAGAAAAGGGAAAGGAAAATAGAATGACATCAACCAAGAAAGATGAAGGAGAAAGGCCTTATTGCACTCACTGCAAAAAGGAAGGTCACAATGACGATAATTGTTGGAAATTGTAGCCAGAAAAGTGACCAAAGAAGTATGGAGGAAAAGGCAAGCAAAAGACAGTGGCAATTGTGTAGCAAGACCTTGGATCCAGTTCCAGAGATGAAGCATAGATCACGTCAGCAGGAACAAAATGTACTCTTACACCTCATGTTAATTCTAAATCACATGAAGGCACTAGTTCAATAAATCAGTATCTTCCTAATGAATGAAAGAGAATTGAGCTATTTAATATTTGAGTTGTCATAAATCATACAAAAGTGGAAACTCTATTTGATATCGAATCCCAAGAAAATTTCATTTTAGAGTCCTTGGTAAAGAAGCTAGGATTAGAAACCAAACCACATCCAAAACCTTACCTGCTTGGATGGATAAATGATAAAGCAAGATTGAATGTAACTAAGCAGCGCAAGGTTAAATTTGTGATCGCTTCTAAGTTAGTGGATGAGGTAGAACTTGATGTGATACCATTGGATATCTATGGCATGGTGTTAGGGAGTCCATATTTATATGATAGAAAGGAAATCTTCTTCTGTCATGAAAACAAATACAAAATCACAAAATATGGGGTAGAATATATTGTAAGGGCTCATCAAACTAAAATCAATGCCATCCTTGTAAGTGCAGGACAAATGAAGAGGTTGGTGAACTCCAGTAAGGGTTGCATGCTTATGGTTGTAAGGGGGAAGGATGAAGAATTATCTGATGATTTCCATGGTTGTGAGAATTGTTACAGATACATTTGGGCACATCACTTCCAACATTCATATCGGTACTATTAGGGCTCATCAAGCCCTAATTCAGTTGCTACATGCTCTAGACAAGTCATCACTTTGGATGCCTCCTTCCCTGAAAGTTTCCTGGCCTAAATCCCTCGAGAAATTCGTCCTTTAGGGACTAGCGTAGCCTTGGTCAGGGGTAAGTGTGCTTCAGTGTAGGTAGGCCCATGTCAGGGTACATTTCAGACCAAGTAGGCCCACTTTGAACTGCGTTGGGCGAGATTGAGTGAAATCCTCATAGGGTTCTTGGAATATTCTTATCTTTTGGAGCCTTCTATAAGATTCCCACACTTATCATCTCCCATGAGCTCGAAATTGGATAGGGAATGAGTTAACTAACCTCCTATCCTCTCATCCCTTCCTCCATGGAAGCTAACTCTAAGTTTGGAAGGCCATTCAATACCCTCATTTATGACCAAACCACCACCATTTTCCTATAAATTGACCACTCATCTAAGTGATCAGGGGCTGGGGCTTTGAGAATTTGTAAGGAGATACTGTTGGTGTGAGGTTTGAGATTGTAAGAAAGTATTGCTATGCTGCCAGAGTGTTGTGCTTTTGATGTGATGTTGGTTGGAACCCAAGCTGGAGGAGTGACATTGGATCAGACTTCATGGTTGTAACTCTTCCTTATACTTAATAAATCTATTTACACCTTTTCCCATATCCTTGTCTTTATGTATGATGATTATATTTGTAAATTATTTTGATTCCATTTGCTTATAGTAGATAGATCTTTTTCTTTGATTGGTTTTTGTCCTATGTTTATGACTGCCGGTACTTGTCGACCGGATTAAGTTCGACAGTGAGTGACAAGAGCCATACAAAGGAGACAAAGGGAAATCTAAAGATAAAAAGTAGGTCCCATGCCTTATTTATCTTCTATAGAAAAAGGATAAACACTTTAAATCTATTTTTCTAGGTGTAGCTACCCACCTAGGAAAATTGTATTTATCTGTAGATGAAAAATTCCACATAACAAATTGGCAACTCCACTAAGGAATGATCATTGTTCCGGGTAGTTTACCATCATCCTAGTACACCCTAGTAGACTTTACTTGCTTCCATTGATCTTGTTTTAGCATTTATGAAGTTTTTTTTGGTAAACATTTCGCTTGAAATCCCCTAGGACGGCCTCTCTGGCACCAACGCAGGTTTGGTCAAGAGATAGAGCACTGAAAAGCACCCTTGGCTTGAGGATAGTGCTTTGAGGCGCACTGTCTCCAATTCAGGGCTGCGTTGATCCTCCTTAGGTCAAAATTATCATCTTTGACTTGATTTTTCCAAAATTTCCTTTTGTTTTTACTTGCTGAAAGATCAATGATTTTTGTCTCTCTGAAATCAATTTGCATCTCTCTTCCTAGCCCTACTTTGGCCTTCATTCTTTAGTGTTTCTTAAATTATTTCTTTATCACTATCAATTCTTTGTCAAAGTTAGTTTATAGTCAATTAATCTTTGTTCAAAAGAAAGTGTCGTAAAATTCTTCATTTCTTTTGAAAAGGAACTGCTGTAAAGTCTTCGTTCTTCCAAAAAGATTGATTGATTGTATATGCATTAGTTTCCTTTTGTTCATCTCAACATTAAGGGAATTGAAAAGAAAAAATTGCATTGTGCACTGAAAATTTTTGTGTGTGCTCATAGGAATAGTTTATGGAAATTGCATTAGATGTGCTCTTTGTTCTTTGATTAAAAGAATCTGATTTCTCTATCCTTACTAGCTAAGGTTTTCATTGTTAAAATTGAATGAAAAGGATGCTTATCATATTAGTTGTATTCTAGGAATTTCAAAGACATCACGTGGTGAAACTTGAAAGGAAAATTCTTAATCAAGATCAACTTAAAATTAACCTCAATTAACCTAATGGAGCATTGTCACCTAACGCAAAACATTTAGAGGTTCTAGGCTAGAGACGTGTTTTGACGTCATAAAACATAGCAGATATCGCTAACTTGTCTGCGATACATTCTGATTGTGATACCTCATTCCACGTACGTGAGTATATCATAGCTCGTCCACGTACCTTCGAGTATATAGGGTGGTGTTACAGTACGTAAAGTATAAAGGAATGCTCTCACTATGTGGTTTCACACTAGACAACACTAGTATGGATTGGGCCTCCACATACTTTCGGGTATATATGGGAAGACAACACTAGGTTGCTATCCATCCTTAAGTACCGAGTCAGCCACCTTGTACACTGCGATACGTTGAACACAGCATTCAGGGAGATTGCTTGCCTATACTTCTTGGTTCGTCAGGAGGTATTTTGTAGTTCACAGTTGCTTGGTAAACCTTTTGCCTAGCTTACTCCTTTTTGTTTATTTATTTTTTGTAATAAAATCAATTAGAAATCGTGGAGGAACATCAAATCTTACCCTGTTGTTCACGGCGGACAACGAGTAAACCCCCTTTACTGCCCGAAGCTACACCCATCCGGTCAATGTGGTCTCGTTTGACTGAATCCAGTACTTCACAAACATTTGGTTCTTCATTTGAATTACCAGAAACACCTATGTCGGTAAGTACTATGACCCAAGTCACTCCTATAGTTACTAGTACATCTGTTACTGAAGTGGAATATCCACAATTACCTGAGGATAGTAGGACTGAATCTAGTGAAATGGTAACCCAAGTTTTCCAACAGCAAGTTGATTCTCAACTCAAAGTTGTTCAATAAGAAATTACTTCTGAACCTAGATCTGTTCAACCAGAAGTTGATCCTGAACCTATCACTGTTCAATCAAAAGTTACTTCTAAACCAGAAGTTGTTCAAGAAGCCCAACCTAAATCTGTTCTTTTACCATAACACTTGGATCTAGAGGTTAAATAATCAGAATTTTTTACCATACTGGAAGAAGATCTATCAGTACATCCTCATACATGTAACCGTTGCGACTTCCTCTTTACCTCAAGAACAAATACTGGAAATCTATTACAGACCTAACGGTGAAATTCTTCGACTTGGTTTGATTTCAATAAAAGAGGAACCTAAGCTAGAAGCATCTAGAACTCCATTTGATTTTGGAACTGGACTTTATCTGTATCCTCATACTCCTCATTTTACTGCTCCTTCTGATCTTGAGTACTTTTAGACACCTGTTGATTCGTTAGGAAATTTATTTGGACATTTGACTATGGTAGAGTCAACATCCCAGACTATACCATCTATTGCATCTACGGAAGAATCTTTTGTCACAACCTCTTTGATGTTTACTACGACACTCGAGTCACACTTGTATGGTGTTTTGTCCATCCCATCAGGTTACTAATCTTTATCTAGAACCCACTTAGGTGTTTCCTCTAGCCGTTAGTCTTCACCAATGTCCACTACAAGAATTTTGTCTGGTTCCTCATTAACAGATACTAAACAACTATACCCATCAAGTCAATATCAAGCTGGTTCATCTAGTTACCATCCTATGTATCCACTTTATATTGGACTACCCCCATATGGAGAAAAATATGCACAATCTCCTTATCCTCCATTTTTTAGGGGGAAACCATATGTCGGTATGCAGTCGTCTTTAGGTCAGCCTGGAATGACTGTCTGTTAGTGGCAACCAACAATGCCTGTTCAACCTAGGCTTGTGTATCCATCAAACCCTATTCAATCTGTCTCAACCATACTTACAATGCTTGTTTTTACAACTTTACTGCAATCATAAGCTCAGATTGTTGTATCTCAACCTATGCAAGTTGGTCTTTCAACCTCAGACCCCCAAGTTTCAGGTTTACATATTTAACCTTCTTATGAAGTTTTACAACAACCACTTGTGCATAGAGTCCAACAGCCTTAGGCCAGTTTAACTTTTACTAGAATTACTTAGACTTACACTTGTTTAGTGTATTCACAACCTGGTCAAGCTTACATTGGTGGGAAACAACCACTATATCAACAATCGTTGTATCAATAATAACAACAATAAAAATTACTTCAATAGCCTTGGCAACCCTTATATCAACAACAACAATTCTAACAATTCCAACCTCATCCTAAACTTGGTCAACAAGCCTATGTTGGGTTTGGTCAACAACAAGTTTACCCAGGTCCTAGTCAACAAGCCTATGTTGGGTTTGGACAACAACAAATGTATCCTGGTGCTCAACAACAACCTTACACCAGATTTCTCAGCAAACTTACCCTTATCAAGGTTACCAACAACAAATGCCTTATGCTGGTATGCAAAGGCCTATTGCCTAGACAATCCCATCTTACCCTGGATATGCTCAACCTGATCTCAATAGACAGTTTCCTTTCGTTACAACGCTTGAATTACCAGATCTAACCCGACTCATCAATGACCTAATTCTTTATGCACCTTGGTGGTCAGTGCTTCCTCATAAATTACCTTCCGATATTCCGAATTTCAATGGAAACCCGAGAGGAGACCCGTCCAACCATGTCATGACTTTTCATTTATGGTGTTCATCAAACTCCTTGAATGATTATTTAGTTAGACTACATCCTTTCCAGAGAACACTTACTGGTTCGGCTGCGAAGTGGTACACGAGCTTCTTTTGATAACTTTACAACCTTAGCTACCATGATTTTAACCCACTTCCAGTTACCCATACGATATGAAATAGGAAAGGAACTATTAACCAACTTTAAATAGACTACTGCTACTCATATCTTTGATGATATTCATGAGTGGCATCATTGTCATTGAATGGTTAAAACTTATGTTCCTGATCAACTTTTAGCTCAGTGGGTTATAAAATCCTTTTTGCCATCTATCATTGAGGATGTGGCGAAATGTGGAGTTGTCATTGAGGAGCAAGTAATTGCTCGTGCCCAATATTTCGACTTGATTTACACACAGTCTAGCACGCTCTATGACAAGATCCAAAATGCACCCCAACCAATTTTCATTGTTCCACCACCACCAATGAGTAAGGACTCTCATGCCGATGATGGTGCGATTGGTTCTTCGAGCACAAAAACGACAGGTAGACCATTTGGTCAAACACTTTCCATTTCTAATCAAACTTCAAATGCATCTGGTAACACTCTTTCTTTTGAAATCAATGATGTGTCCTCTGACAAAGGCAAGAATGAAAAGCAACCAAGAAGTAAGAAGAAGGGGAAAAACAACAAAAAACAAAATAATTCCCCTCAAGAGAAATCATTTGATTCCTCTTCTTCAGCTAGGAAACCTCATTACCCATATTTGATCTGTAACGATGAGCACTTTATGCGAGATTGTCCTCACCAATCTGAGGTCTCAAATATTCTTAAGACTTCTAATACATCTGCGGTGTTGATTGATCCTTTTCCAAAACCGGAGACAAATATGGTTGCTACAAACCATGTTTCCACTTCCCAAGTGCTTATGCTATCTGCCTCTAAGCCTAAAATTGAAGTTTCGGTGTCAACACAAACTAAAGATTATGGAAATCAACCGTCATCTTCAAATAACCAAGTTTATCAACCTAATCCTTTGACTTCGACTTCGTCTGATCCTATTCCACCACCCATTACACTAGAGTTAACAATAAAACCGCCTAAGGGAGTTGTACATAAACGAACATTTAACCCCCGAGCTCGAGCAACTCAGAACTATAACATAGTATAAGATTTGGCTCAGTCACCTTCGGCTATGTCGACGCTTGAGGTGCTTCAAAATTGTCCCTCCCAAAAGTAGGCTTTATTGTCAGCAATTGGTGGAAGTCAACCATGCGGGTTGTTATACACCATAGTTACCAGGACAATTAGCATTCCTGATTCAAGTAAATGCCTTGAATAAATTATTCATGGAACCATTATTGACGAGGGGGAAACTACTTGTATTATGTCTATGAATTGCTGGAAAACACTTGGCTCACTGCCTTTGTCACATTCACCAACAACGTTAAAAGCTTTTGACGGTTGCATATATATGCCTTGTGGAATATTGAGTAATCTGCAAATTGAACTAGGGGGGAAAACAATAATTGTTGAAGTCAAGGTTGTTGATGGACCCCTTGAATACAAAATTTTGCTAGGAAGACTGTATGTTTATGCTATGGCTACTGCGGTTTCAACATACTTTAGTATGATTGCATTCCCTCATAAGGGAAGGATCACAGTTATCAACCAACTCGCTTTCTTTGCCTCTAGTTTAGAGGCTACTGGAAGCATTCTATTAGTTCACAGACCCCCACTATCTCTTCAAAACATTGGTGTAGGTCTCTTCAAGGACTCTTCCCTAATGGTTACTTTTTCACTACCGCCACTATCAAACATGGTGGAAGTGGCAAAAGTTGAAACTTGTAATATGATATCTTCCAGTTCATCTGAATTAAGGAAGATTACCAATAGTTCTGAAGTTGATAGTAGTAATGAAATCATGTCGCTAAGCCCTATTGAGCTTGCATAGCAATCAATCTTTCTCGCTTGTGCAATGAACCCAAATCCATCTTCACCAATTGTATGGGTAGATCGTTCATTAGAATATGGTAATTCCTCCGATCCTTTTTCATGTATATTTTCTACTGATGAAGGAATCATCCAATCAATGATGATGGAAGAAGAACCATGGGAATATTATCATCATCATTCCCATCTTCTAGATGACATAGAAGATTTTTCAAATGAAATTAATCACCCTTCAGTTGTTGATTTCCTTTTGAATTTTTTTTCATAGATACAGTAGATTCCGAGCGAAACTTGTCAAATATCGAAGAAACTATCTCTATCAATATTTCAACCAACATAAAGTTATAGAAAACATTAATGTTCAAAAATCTTGTTCTCCATCAGAACTTGATATTTATCGTGCTTTCCTTCATGAATTCTGAGATATATTTTGATGGTCATATGAGGAGATGTTAGGTATTGAATCTAGTATAGTTGAACATGAAATCAAAATGTATCCTGATGTCAAACCAGTGTGACAGTGCCTCCATCCTGTTCATCCAAAGAAGGTTACTCCCATTAAAGAAGAATTTGAAAAACTTTTGCATGTTGGTTTCATATACCCTGTTCCTCTCACTGATTGGGTTTCCAATATTGTTCCTGTCATGAAGAAACAAGGGACAATACGAGTGTGTGTCAATTATAGAGATGTTAATCAGGCTTGTCCAAAAGACAATTATTCCACTCCCTTTATCGACCAGATTATTGATGAATGTGCCAGATGTGAAATATTTTCATTTATAGATGGTTTTTCTGGCTATAATCAAATCAATATTTTCTCAGAGGACCAGTGTAAAACAAATTTTATTTGTCCATGGGGCATATTCACTTATAGGAAACTCTCTTTTGGTTTGAAGAATGCAAGAGAAAATTTTCATAGGATAATGAACTATGCCTTCCATGACATCAAACATATTGTTCAACCATACCTTGATGATTTACCTGCTCATTAATGAAAGTGAACTGATCACCCGCAACATTTGAGAGCTATATTTTTATGGTGCCGACACTACAAAATACGACTCAATCCACACAAATGTGTGTTTTGTGTCAGTTCTGGTTGTTTGATTGGTTTCGTAGTGTCTAAGGAAGGAATTTGACTCGACCCACTTAAGGTTCAGGTAGTTCTTGATTTGCTTCCACCTTGGAATCTATTGTAGTTACAAAGACTCCAAGGGAAGGCTAAATTTCTGAGGAGGTTCATTCCTAATTATTCTGAAATGGCTAAAGGATTTACTCATCTATTGAAAAAGGGGATATCATTCCATTGGGATCAGGTTGTGCAAGCTTCCTTTGATGCTCTTAAAGATACGTTGATTAGAGCGTCATTAATGTATACCCCGAATTATGAAAACGACTACTTCCTGTATCTCGATGCTGCAGATACAACCATTGGAATGGTTTTAGTCCAAGAAGAAGATGGGATTGAACATCTGATATATTATTTGAGTTGGAATCTCAATGATACAGAAGCTAAGTACTCTTACATCAAAAAGTTAGCTCTTGTTGCTGTTCAAGCGGTACAGAGATTTCGCTACTATATCCTACTATGAAGGACCATTGCCATTTCATATTGCAACCCTATGACATATATTTTGTCACGTCAATTGCTGGGGGGAAAATACTCAAAATGGATCATCATTTTGTAGGAATTTGATTAGGAATTCATCAAATCCAAATCAAAGAAAACTCTAGTTTTCACTGAACTTCTTTACGACCTTCCCTCGAATACCATTGATTCAACATCAGAACCATCAATTCTGGATGAGTCTTTGTTATTGATTTCGTCATCTGACCCGTGGTATGGAGATATATTGATTTATCTCCAGACCCAAAATTTTCTACCCGATACCTCTCTCTTGCAACAACGATGTATCTGATACCAAGCCAAAGATTATCTGATCATTGGCGACACTCTTTACTATCGAGGTATTGATACGGTTTTACCAAGGTGCCTCACACATGAGGAAGCCGAGAAGGTTTTGAATGATTTCCATTCAGGTGCTTGTGGTGGACACTTATCTGGTTATGCTACCACACAGAGAATTCTTCGTGTTGGTGACTTCTAGCCTACCATATTCAAATATTGCATTATTGCCATGAGAAGCTGCCATGCATGCCAGATCAATGACCATAAAGCTAGATTACAACCTAAATCACTGCATCCTGTCATCGATATTGGACCATTCACCAAATGGGGCATTGACTTCATGACATGTAACCTTAACTCGGTCATGGGGCATGGGTACATTATAGTCACCATTGACTATTTCACAAAATGGGCTAAGGTGATGCCTATATTAAACAATAGTGGCGAGATGACTGTACTTTTCTTTTTCAACCATGTGGTTGCTCAGTTTGGTTTACCACAGGCTATAGTTACAGATCATGGGTCGCATTTTTGCAATCACATGATGATTGAGTTAACTGCTAAGTTAGGACTTTCACGTGATAGTTCTACTCTTTACTGTCTGCAAACAATGGACAAGTTGAGGCCATCAACAAAGTCCTGAAGAGAATGCTTCAAAGAATGATAGGGGTTCATAAATGAAACTAGCATTTAATCTTGTACTCTGTTTTGTGGGCATATCCAACGTCGGTATGGAATGCAACTAGATTCACACCCTTTCAATTGGTGTATGGTCTGGAGAAATTTTGCTGATACAATGTGAAATTTTATCTCTTAAACTCGCGATTGACCTATTACTCGACACTCTTGATGAAGAAGCGCGTTTCTTAGAACTCGTCCATCTGGATAAAACCCTCTGTGAAGCCGCATTGGATAATGAAGCACATAAGAAATGAATCAAGGCACAATATGATACAAATGTCAAGCTCATGTTTTCTCAGAAGGAGACCTGGTCTTGCTTTATGATTAGGAAGCTGATAAACTAGGTGCAAGAAAATTTGAACCACTATGGATGGGCCCTTATATTGTCAAGCATGTTTTAGCAAAAGGTGCGTATGAGTTGGTGGATTATGATGGAATTCCATTGTCGCAGCCCCGAAAAAGGCTGTACTTCAAACGTTACTATGCTTAATTGAGTGTAGTAAAATAACTGTGTATATGCTTTAATTGCATGTCTGTGTGTCAATGTGTATTTTAGAATTTTTATGTGGTTAAGTATTCCGCTTTGCATTTGTTGTAGATGTTGAAATCTTTGGAACCATTTTTTGGTTACGCTATTGGTGCTAGTTGTAGTTCGCAGAACCTATCTTCTGCAACATGGGCCATTGTCACTCCAAGTGGCCAGTTAGTGAGTTTTCAAGGGATTTGTATTAGTTGTTCTATGAACAAGATCGTTGAATATAGCGCATTGATCGAACTTTTCTCTGATGCCTTTTCACTTGGCATTGACCAAATCATCGTTAGGCTGGACTCACAACTCATCGCACTACAACTAACAAACATTCATACCATATGAAACCCAACAATTCTTCGTATGTTCCTTAGAGTTCATCTTTTGGAAAGACATTTTGAGTACATTCAGTATCAACATATTTCAAGAAAATTTAACACATTAATTGATTCATTAACAAACTATGTGTTAAACAAACTTTTGTGACACATGTAAAAGTATATTTTCAATTCACATCATTAGTTGAATAGGATTGAACATAACCATATATAAAACTCTGAAAGTAAAAATAGATAGATGTTTTAAATTTTTTTACAAAATTTGTGTCCAAAACATGTTTGGTCATCTAACCTAAAAACTCAAAATGCACACAAAAATCATCCTAAGTAGACCTAATGATACTCATGATAACAGGTCACAACTTGAGCTATCATGCACAATAGCTGCATCCAACGACTAGGAACACCAATAGTATGGCACTGTAGCCTCATAGGTAACTCCTAGATCCAGATATTTGGAATACTGAAGGTTAAGCTCTCTACATGATCGTGCAACTCTACCATTGTCTCCGTCAAATCCAAATCATGGAGAACTTCCCTCCTAAAATTTCTCCGCGCTGGTCCACCTGCCTCCTATTGGTGCCCCATAGGTCGAATAGTACCAACATATGTATGCATGAGAATGATTTTAGTTTAGTCTTGGAAACATAAAAAACAAAAAAACATGTAGAAACTTAAAAATCAAAAACATTTGGTGAAAAACAATTTACCTATAGCACCCCATTGAGCACACACTAGTAAACTCAACTCTGGATCACCATAAAAATCCATCCTTGCGTATGGATGCTCCTCGATGGTAATGTGTTGTTGATCAAGCTAACTAAAGAATGCAGTAGAAAATGTAATCGATGACTGACCAACTTGTCTAACCATCAATTTGACCCACCTCTGTATCCGTGGATCTTTAGGACCAGCTACACCTAGTGTTACATGCTTTGGTTGCATCAATGGAATTCTCTCTAAGGTAAAAGCAATTAACAATGATCCATAGCTAAAATTCTTCGTCTTACCACTCTTTACCTTTGTCAGTTTCTCTTTCAATGAAGAAAGTACGGCCTCACACCAGTCGAATAAAGTTGTCTCAAGACACTCAAGTGCATACTGCATGTATGATCTGTTCGCTAGATGAATGTTGGGTGCAGGAATTGTGCTTGAGCAAACTCCTCAACACTTAATTGTCAACCCGAGGGTTTCATAAACTTAGAGATGAAGCATAGGCAATGCCAAAAAAGGTATGAAATTTTTGTATTCCTAATCCTACTTCTTAAAGGAAATGCTTTGCAGAATTAGACAGAAAACAATCAGAAAGGAAATTGACACCAAAGGAACTCTAGTGCTGGAATGTAAAAGACGATTTGCAAGTAAATCAAGTAAAGAAATTCCACACAATGGAAACAATCTTAAATGTTGTAATGAAATGCTATGTTCATCTTCAAATGGATGGCTAACAGTCTGACAAGTGGGCCCTTACAGAGTTCTGTCTTCCTCCTGATCTTCCTTCCACACAAACAGCCTGTCCTTGTACTATTGCAATCTGCTTGCACTAGTGGAGGTATAGTATCTTTGTGTAAAAGTATATTTGACCTTCCTTATTGAAGAATTATGTCTTAGTGAAGGTGCTCTAAGCCTCAGGGCTTAGAGCACTCTATTTTTGTGACAAGTGACTTGCTCTTGCACTGAGGCAGAGTTTCCTTCACCCAGTTTCCAAATTACTTTTGAGAGGTCTGAAATATGTGCTAAAAAACAATTGCAACTATAAATGAAATTATGAAGTAAATTATCTGTGAAAAGGAAAGATGCTTTAATTCATTAAAACTTGCAAAGGAAACAAACTTTATGAAATAAAATAAATTTAAAGGAACCAAACAGTAGTCTAAGTGTTTTGCATGTGTTAATTAACTTTGGTAATCCACTCAAAATGCTTATGTTATTTGCAAGTATAACATGTTCATGATAATTTTATGCAACTTCTTCCAGATCTCCTAAATATGTACTTTTAATGCTGAAAACAATTACTAAGTTACTGATTCATTCACTTGAAAAATAACTGGAAATAATATGCAAGTAAGTTTTTCAATGTTTGTTGAAAAAGGAATGATAAAACCAAAGTACAGGCAAATGCATGCACCGGTGCAAGAAAAAGTTCCTTGCACGATTCGATCGAAAACGAATTAAGACAGAGATTGAGAGTAAAGGAAACACGAGAAAGGAATTTCATAAACAAAGTAAACACAACTAACTCTCAAACCATGGATCTGTTTCACACTTTACCTACAAAAGATATTTAAATCATAACTTGAAAAATAACTATTAAAACTGTAACATCACACAACTGCAAAAGAAATATCCACACCATCTTTTTGATTAATGAACGCGAGAGGGGTAAACAAGTTGGGTTGGCTGGGCTGTAACCAACCAACTCATTCCCCTTCTAAGGAACAAAAAATCTGAGCACTTCAAATATACATCAAATATAAATTACATGTTGTGTATGCAAATCATGGTAGTTCTCTTGTATTGCTCGATTCGACAAATATACATAAAAGAGCAGTCCAGACCCTAGAGCTAAGGTGATAACTAGATTACATAAAAACTAAATTACAATATATGGTTTGCTAGCTAATCCTACCTATGATCTATATATTATACATCCTTTCAGCCCTAGCCATTTTCACTAATTACATACATTTCTTATTTAGGCCTTTCAACCGAACAGACTTAGAAACCAAAATTACAAACTCCACTAGCAGTTATAATGCACATGTATTTCTCTTGGTTGTAACCTAACTTTGGAAAACATTCCCTGATTGTGTGCCACCTATTATCCTTCTTAATTTCATCAACAACTAAACTTGGAGTCAAGGATCGAGACCCGTCCTCGCGGAGGATTTGGCTTCTCGGAAATCTCGGGTAGTCTTTGTGGCGATGCAAGAATCTACCTGCACTAGTCATACTCATTCATAATTAATACTAAGTTCCAAAATTACTCTAGGAAATTAACGTGAGTTACAAGAGGTATGTAAATAGGCATGAAATCCATATAAAATTATTGATAAAGTCTTGTAATAAATCTTAATGTAAAATATGAGCAAGTGCAGGAATGGGTAACTATCTTGGACTAGTGCAGGGAAGAAGGGTTTTTATTGAGGTAAAACAAAGGTTGATATTTATGGAAATGGGGTACTAAATAGGGAAATTTCGGACACCAACATCCTCCCATCAATAAGTTGTTGTGTGTCCTCACACAACATTTTACCTTCTGCAAAAAAATCCTCAAAAATGAATGACCAGCTCCTCAGTCCTGAACTTCAATGTTTATTCCTACTTTCACTATCTTCAGCTTCTTGTCTTGTGATTTTCATAGCTGCTTGGTCACCTTCTTGAGGTGTTTATAAAATTTGGAAGCCTGATACATCCATATCTTTACTTGTTGCTTCTGCCTCTTTACTTATGCAAGTAACTCCACCTCGCTATGCATCTGCCAACTTTTCTCTTTCATGACTTGGTTCAGAGCCTCTAGGTCATGGACTTGTTGCTCTAGATCTACTATTCTATTGATCAGGAAGATAGTGGAGGGTGTTGTACTAAGATCTTTGAGTGTGAATTCCTTCTCTCCCATCATCATCAAGGTCAAGGCTCTCAAATGTATGCCTTATGACATTTTCGAGGGTTCCTATACTTGGGGTTTTCTTGTCACTGAGGGTTTTGATGCCCTCACCAATCTCCGTGCCAAGGGTTTTAGTACCTGGTGCACTTAATTCCTCAAGGCTTTTAACACCTTGTTCTTCCAGTTTCTCAGGGGATTCAACACCATGTCTTCCCAAACAAGTAGGGGTTTCAGTTCCTTCTTCTTCTACAACTACAGGGGCTTCAGTATCCTATCCTTCTAACATAGCAGGGTCTTCAATACCCTGACCTTCTAACACCGTAGGGTCTTCAATACCGTGACCTTCTAAAACCGTAGGGTATTCAATATCCTGACCTTCTAAAATTGCAGGGTCTTCAGTACCCCGACCCTTTAACACCGCAGGGTCTTCAATACCCAGACCTTCTAAAACTGCAGGGTCTTCAATACCCTGACCTTCTAAAATCGCAGGGTCTTCAGTACCCTGATCCTCAAAATCATTGAGTGTCTTTACGTCTGGTTCACTAAAATTATCAAGGGCCTTTGCATGTTGTTCCTCTTCATCCTCCTCTTCTTGGACTTCACCAGTATTCAACTTTGTCTTTCTGCTCCTTAACCTGTTGATAAATGTTGAAAACAATATGTCATCTTCTGGATTCTCCTCATCTTCCTTAGTGTGTGTTATCAGGAAATCTAGTGCCCATTCAGAGTTGCTAGTCCCACTAAGACGAGTAGCTATCTTAGAAACAAATAAACTAAATTTACTTATGTTTTCCTTTATGAGAAGTAGATGAGAGAGAAGCAGAGAGTACCAACATCAGTCTTTCACTTGGCTCCTTGCTTGTTTCCTCTCCCCTTTGACAGACCTTTGCTGCTCCTTCCTTGCTTGTCCCACTTTAAAGAACACTTGTAGAGTCAAAGAAACATAATACCATCAAAGCATAGAGATCTACAATCATAAGAAATATAGGATCAAATATATATTTCCAACACAAATGCATATATCAACTCAGACATACAAGAATGTGGAGGAAAACTCAACTAGCTTTATTGATAGAAAGAGTAGAAGAGAGGATTACAACCCATTGATCTGACCTAGTGTCATCCTCCTAGCATGAAAGCCCTTCTTCACCTCATGAAAAGCTAGATCACCCAACGCTATGATGTTCCACAAAGAAACCATCATCACTTCCTTACAAGATACAAGATTCCAGCCTCTGGATCTCTGGGATGAGGGATCCATCTATAAATGTTTGCAGGTGGGTGAGTCAGCTTCTGGAATTTTGATTAGTGTCCTCTCTCTGATAGTTCTTGGTTCCACTTGGAGATTCATGATCTCTTACTCATTCTTGGGTGAATTTAGAGAGGCAAGTGTCAAATGGGCAGTTTCTAGAAGATTCTCTGGGTTTCCACCTAGCCAATTGCTTCTACCATTTGTCTGCTCTCGCTCATCTCACCCTAGAGAAGGGATATCCAGTATGCATCACACTTTGTGCATGTGGCAGATGAGATGCATTGCACCCTTAGCACTGAGCAGTGTGTATGGTCTAGTTTTGACCAGTTCTGAGCAATTTTTCATGGAGAAATTCTGGGAGATGATGTAATTAGCTGACCCTTCTCCTTTAGGGTATGAAACAACACTTTTAGGGACTTAGAAGCCCTTGGTTTATGGACATATGTGAATGGGGTTGTAGTTCCCAAATATGTCTATAACAGTTGCCCCCTAAAGCATGAGGTCGTAAATCTTTTTGATGTCGGGTGAAATGCTTTATCATGAGGATCCTAGGTTTTTCGAACTAGAAGGTGACCTATAATAAGATACAATACAATACATTATATTCATAATATTTTCATGATCTAGCTGAGGCGGGCATTCCCATGCTCAACTTTATAAATTCATTCGCATGTACATAGGACCGACAACTGTCTATGTGGCAGACTGATGATTCTAGTAGAGCCATCATCCTTTGGCTTGGAATATTATCTATGCAGCAATGATGTACATTTGATGTCTTTATTTTCCTGAATATATCGTAGCTCGGATGGATGAAACTAGATCTAGGGTCTTCAAAACTCATTCAATATTCTCCTAAAGTACAAGTTGATCCATGTGAAAATATGTTCTGGAGTCGAACATGGAAATACATCACCTGATTACCAGCCAATGATGTAAGTTGTTAACAGGCGCAAGAGGAATCACTGATAATGATGATGACCCTCAAGGTACGACAATATAATTCACGTGGTGTGAAAATGGGACTTGGCGTCAAACACCAACGAAAATATTTCAGTCATAGGCCATTAATGTAAACCTGTCGCTAGAAGTGAGAAACTTGCCATTGAGGCATGCAATCTTCAAAGTACTGAAAGGGTTGTTCCTAGGTCGACTTCTTGGATAATGAACTGATGTCAAAAAGAAGTGACCCGTCATAGGAGGGCATTAATGAATCCCACATCTACGACATGAAATGGAGCAAATGATTTTGTGGAGGTGAAAATGATCTGATGATACAAGGTTCAGGGTGGTGATCATGAAAGAATGAAGCGTGAAGGTATTGCAGCGGATGAGACACAAGCTAGGTTGATGAATTCTCTGAGTCACTTCTCTTGAACATATCGGTGACACTGAAATGGATTGGTAGCGTTAACCCAAAAAATGGATGGTACGATGGACCAATAGTAATATGACCTGTGAACAGAATAACCCAACTCGACTCAATCATGGTGATGGAGTGAAAGTTTCATGTTCAAGAGTGACTTGTTACCAATAAAGTTTCTTCAAGTTTTCTTCCCAATTTTTCTCCAGTCATTGCTGACCAATACCTCTTTATTTTTTTCAAGCTTGAGGAGGATAACATATGCTTGTTCTATAATTTTCCCTTCGGGAAAACCCGTCACTATGTTTTAATGAGCCTAGAGACAGTGAAACTCCCTCTTGTCTGCATGGAAAAGTTTGTCGCTTTTATTTTAACGAGTTTAACGACAAAGATAACTCGGTCCTTTTCAATTTTAGAGAGTCTGAAAAGAGACAGAAAGGAAACTCCAATAATCCTTTTTCGTTACATAATCCCTTAAGTCTGAAAAAGTATAAAATAATATGAAAGGGATGAATTTTCGATAGTTTTAATGAGATGAACAAGACAAGCGCTTGATCTTTTTGTGTAATGATCCCTCAGGTTCAAAAAGATTAAAATCTAGAGGAGGGATAGCACTTCTGATCACTTTAACGAGATGGAGAGGCCAATTGCTCAACAATCTTTTCATATTTTACGAGTTAAATGAAAAGAGATTAAAGGAGACTCATATTCTGAGGAACGAGTGATATTTTTGGGTAGCAGCTGGTTCCAGGTAAGGTTTGGAACTTTCCAAATCACATCAGTGTAAAGAAGATGACTAACAAAATCACTCATCGCAACTATTCCTCAAAAGGGGTAAACAATCAAATGGAGGCATATGATAAGCTAAAAACAGAGTGGAGGTGATGGTAAGAACACGACCAAGGCTCAAAAGTTGATGATAATGTGATCGCAATGGTTATTTACAAAAGGTGTGTTCATTTTTTAATGAGCTTAAACTCTGGTGGAACATATTCTCATCGCTAGGTTTTTTTTAATGAGCTTGAACTTTGTATAAAACTACTCATGCTAGTCGCATAATAAGGGGTTTCTCATCGATAGGTTCATTTTTTAGGGAGCTTTCCCCATTCAAAACATTGCTCTGGATCCTTTCATTATACAAGTTAGGAATGACCAATCCTACGAGTTTAAAGGGTTAGGAAAATACAAACTAAGAAAATAAATGGTCGCTTTTCACTTGCATGAAAAAAGGTTTGCATGCCCCCAGGTATAACAAAATAGAGTTTCCAGTCTACCATATAGGAGTTCTTGCATCCACAAGATGGTTCCATCCGTGCAGCAGACAGAAACACTTCCTCAACTTAGTCCATCAGACAAAGGTGATTCTAGCTCCAATCACCTAACCGTGACGATGGAATCTTATTTTAGTCTAATCCCATTTTCCTAAATGGACGAGCGTGTCAGACTAGTCATATATCCTTCACCGAAACCTACCCTATACCCAAAGTTTTTCTGCCAAATCAGACCAGGGTGCATGCCCCCTAGGTTTAGAAACATTCACCAAATCACTCACTTTCATCAGGTGGATTGATTGGAGATTGATGAGACATTCCTTGTGCAAAAAGACTAGTTAGGGATGGCATTTGACTACTAGCTATGTGTGAGCCAGGGAATGAAAGCTAGTCTACGAGTTGGACCACTCTGCCTTCATGTAGAAAACACATTACTCGAAAGAGTGAGGAAACAATAGCTCCCATGCTATAAATGTAGTCATGCCAAAGGAGTAGATTGTAATATAAAGGTCCTTAGACTACCATTGCATTTAGATAAATAGTTTTCCTTCTCAAAGTTATAGGAAAATTTGGAAGGATCCCTAATGGTCAACTGGTTCCTTTGTCGAAGCTTGTCGGATTTCGCATCTCAGGCAAAAGCGATGGAAAACCAAGCGCTTTCCAAGCAGTTGAGGAAAGGATACTCATAGAAGCCCCTTCATTTATGATGGTACCGACCATGACCATTCTATAAGCTTGTACTATGATTCAGAATGGTACATTAGATGGTAGACGGGGTCTACCTAGTAGGTTCCAATCAAAGGAAATGACTAGGTTGCTTGGAGGTGGGGCCGAATAAACGGTTGGATACATCTCCAACGAACTTACTTCCTGCGGTAAAGGAATGGGTAGATTGCCCCCATGTTCATTGAAGTCTGTGTTTATGAAGAGAATGTGAACAATGTCGTTATCATTCTCCTTGGGGATTGTATCATCTGAAGGTGGACCTTCTGAAGACAAGACTGGGTCGACTGTCGTGTCGACCTGTTGAATTTGGTCCGGTGTCGACTCAGAGGGTTTATCTTCAATGATAGATTCTTTGACTGACCACAAAGGTGTGTCAGTCAGATTTTCAACTAGCGAAGGACTCGGCAAGAGTTTCTTGTATCCAGGAGGATGTTGGGATGTGTTATATTCTTTCCACGACTAACCTACGTAGTGAACTGGGGGGTTAGAGGGGGGGCGAAGCCCCCCCTTCGTTGCGCAGCGGGGGGTTCACATGGGGGGCGGCAGGCCCCCCTGTCCGGGGGGTTTGAGGGGGGCGGGTAGCCCCCCTCTACGGGGTCTAGGGCAGTGCCCTGGGAAATTTTTTTTTGGACCTTATATTAGGTTGGTCGAACCTACCTATGGTTTTTGGTCCATGGTATTGGATGCTTCGGCATGTATAAATATGTACTGTAACATTGAAAGGAACATAATGAAATCAAGCTCGTCGTCCCGGTTTTGGGATCCAGTGGGAAATCTCTGTGTATATGTGTTTTATGTGTTATGCTCTCGCATTGTTTATTTTTCTGTGATTTAGAATTCATATGCAGGTCATTTCTGTATGGGGTTAAAACCTACATTCGGTATCAGAGCTGTTTTGGCTTCAAGGGGACGCCTTTGCTGCTGAGGGGTTTGAGTCAGGCCTGTGGTACACCCTGTTCAGTGGAAGATCTGCGAGATCGATTCTGGTGGTGAAAGAAGATGGTGAGTAGCAGAATGATAGAGATTGAGAAGTTCAATGGTCAGAGTTTTGAGTTGTGGAAACTGAAGATGGAGGATCTATTGGTGGATAAATATCAGTGGATCATGGTAGATCTGGGTACTAAACCAACGGGAGTGACTGATGAAGAATGGAAGAAGTTGGATCGGAAGGCAAAGAGAACAATACGATTGTGTGTCTCAGATTTAGTATTGCTGAACATATCAGGGGAAGCTATGGCGAAGGCTCTGTGGGACAAGTTAGGGACTTTGTACCAATCTAAGTCTCTGGTGAATAAACTATTCCTACGGGAGAAGCTGTATAACCTGAGGATGAAAGATGGAGACTCGGTGACAGAGCATATGAATGTGTTTAATACTGTGGTAAGTCAGTTATCATCTGTTGATATTAAAATTTCAGATGAAGATAAGTGCATTAGTCTGTTGTGTTCTCTACCAGATTCGTGGGATAGTATGGTTATTGCAATAGGTAGCAATGCAACTAATTTGTAGTTTGATGAAATAGTCTCAGCCTTGTTGATGAAAGAGATGAGATGGAAAAATATGGACAACCAGAATGGTGATGCCTTGTATGTATGAGGATGGTCCCAAAGATAAGTCATCAAGTGGGAGATCTAAATCTAGAGGGAGATCTAAATCTCCAGGAAAACCTATAAAGGTGGTGTGCTGGAAATGCGGAAAGGAAGGGCACTTTAGAAGGGATTGTCAATCTAAAGCTCTTGATAAAGGAAAGGGATCTAATGATGCTCCTTCTGCAGAGGCGAAAACCACCTCAGATGAAGGTGGGGATGTGTACTTGGCTTCTTCAAGTACACATGTAGATCATGAGGCATGGTTGATTGACTCAGGTGCATCCTTTCACTTCACTCCCCATAGAGAGTGGTTCTGCGAGTGAGAAATATGATGGTGGTGATTTCTTCTTAGGAGATGATAGGAAGGCTAGAATCATTGGTCGCGGAAAAGTAAAGTTGAAGTTGCAAGGTGGAAGGGTGAGAACCCTTCCGGGTGTTCTGCATATTCCTGCGTTGGCCAGAAATCGGATTTCTGTAAGCAAGTTGGATGATGCAGGTGTAAAGACAGTGTTCGAGAAGGATACCTGCAAGATGGTTCGAGGAGCACTGGTATTGATGCCGAGGAGTTCGGATTGGAACTCTGTACAAGCTGCAAGGTAGCACTATTGTTGACGAGTGCAATAGTTCTATGGTTCCTGAAAATGGAGCAGAAAATCTAGTGGTCTCTGGAGAGAAGACCATGCTGTGGCATCAAAGGCTTGGACATATTGGAGAGAAGGGCCTTCGAATACTTCATGGTAAAGGTATGGTAGAAGCTATGAGTAATAGCTCTCTGGATTTTGATTTCTGTGAAAATTGTGTATATGGGAAGCAGAATCGGGTGAGTTTCCCCTCTGGTGGTAAGAGGACGAAACAAATATTAGAGCTTGTGCACAGTGATGTGTTTGGACCTGTGAAAGTTCCATCACTGGGTAAGTCTGTGTACTATGTATCATTTATAGATGACTTCTCAAGGAATACCTGGATATATTTCCTTAAGAAGAAATCTGAAGTTGATAGGTTTAAAGAATTGAAGGCTTTGGTGGAAAATCAGACAGAGAAGAAGATAAAGGTGCTGAGGACATATAATGGTGGAGAATTTTGCAGCAAGGAATTTGAAGAATTTTGTAGGAAGTGTGGCATAGCACGGAAAAAGACTACTCCATATACACCTCAGCAAAATGGAGTCGTAAAAAGAATGAACAAGACGTTGATGGAAAGGGCAAGAAGCATGCTCAGTGGTGCCGGGTTAGGATAGGAATTCTGGGCAGAGGCGGTGGATACTATATGTTACTTGGTCAATAGGTCACCTTCATCAACGTTGTAGGATAAGACTCCACAAGAAGTATGGACTGGTAAGAAACCCTCTCTTTCACATCTGAGGGTATTTGGATGTGATGCATATGTACATGT
>APFE030711187.1:0-10609 GCA_000404065.3 Pinus taeda
TGAGAGAAACCACCAATAATGACAATGGCTCTCAAAGTACTCAACACAATCCATGAAATGTGATAAGATGTGTTGATGTCGAACATGTCATGGAATCCTCTGATCGAAATTCAATGATGTAAACTGTCGTCAAAGGTGAGAGACCTGCCATTGAGGCATGCAGATCTCAAGGTACTAACAATTCCTAGATCATATTTCTAGATAATGAGCTGAAGCCGATAGAAAGTGATCCGTCGCAGGCAAACCCACAACACGAAATCATAGATCAAGTTGAAGAAATTTAGTTGCAAGGAATGACTCAGGGATGGTCAAGATGGATGACAGATATTTTGCAGATGAATGGCTTATTTTCACTAAGCTCTTGAACACATAACGACACGACAGATGGTTTGGTGATGATTGACCCAAAGTTAATACCTAGAAACTGGTTGAAGACTTTCAATATGGTTTGATCAACTGTTAGGTAAAGGATTTCCCAACCCAGGTGAATGAAAGTGTCATGTTCAAAAGTGGTTATAAAGTATGACAAACAGACTCACTTTTCTCTCTTTTCCCCCACCATTTCTGGCAAGTACCTCTTTATTTTTTACAAGCTTGAGGAGGATAACATATACTTGATTATAAGCTCACCCTTCGGGTGAGTCCAACTTAGTTTAAATGCGAACCCTAAGAAGGAGTGGTCCGTTCCTGTTTGTAATAGAACAAGTCCTTTACTGTCAAAATTTAACGAGTCCAGTATAGGAGAAACTCAGAGTTTTTCATTTTTAGAGAGTCTGAAAAAACTTAAGAAGACCCCAGGGTTTGACTTTTTCATAAATTTGTGTCTCCCAAACCCGAAAAAGTATAAAATAATACTTGAGAGAACCACTTGATCTTTTACGACCAAGGAGTACTTTTTGTTATTAGTGTCTCTGATCCGAAAAAGTAAAAAAGCGACCAAGGACACGTCGTTTTATAACCAATATCAAATTTGAAACGACAAAAATCCGGCGATCTTTTTATGTTTTTACGGTCTAAAAAGAACTATAAATCGACCGTCTTTTAATTCCGTTTTAACGAGTTTAAAAGAGAAACTCCACAAGCTTTTCATGTTTTAGGAGTTAGAAAAGGGCTTAAAAGGTGACTCTGGTTGAAAATGACAAATTTCACCTGAATAATCTTGTTATCTTGCACAAAAACACAAACATTACTCATACCTGCTTGAAAGAGATAAAAATGTCCAAATAATACCTTTTTAAAGTGAAACATAAACAAATTCGAAATTTATTTACTCAAAAAACTTATAAAAAGGGGTTTTTACCATTCATTTTTACCATTTGTGATTTGGATGAGGAAATAGTGCTTTTGCTCTGAAAACTTCCCGAGAGGATTGCGGAGAATCCAACCGTCGGAATCGGACGCCGTCTTCACCAGGTAATCCACATCATCCTCCTCTTGTTTTTCATCCATTTAGTTTTTCTATTTAGTCATTTATTTGGTTTTTTAGGAGGGTTTTTGGGCGAAAAACCAGCGCTCGGGGTACGCAGGCTCACCACTGCGAACCTGCGGACCCTGACTTTTTCTTCATTAGGAAAAAGGTCGGGGTCCGCACCTTCCCTATGGACAAAGTGCAGTCCCACACACTGTGTCCAACAGGAAGGGTGCGTACCCCGGCGCGAGGGTTTTTAACCCAAATTTCTCAAAATTTGACCAAAGAAAAATATTTCTAGCATCTTAATAGATCTTGTGGTTTGATGTAGGGAGTACATCATGTAGGGTGTGCGTACTGTACAAATACTGGGCCATTCCTGGCATGAGGGCTCAGGTGGATTTCTTGCAGTGGATGGTTGATAGGTGGAACGTCCAGGACCAATGCTTCTTCATTGGTGGCCACCAGCTCGAGATTGAGCCGACGGATATATATTTTTTGACCGGATTTCCTAAGAGAGGCGTTGACTTGACCCTGTTCGGGGCTAGGGTGGGTGGCCAGTTCGTCGATAGCCTTCGATTAGAGTACTGCAACAGGCAGTCTAGAGACAAAGGGATAGACATAAAGTACATAACCCTTCCTGAAATGAAGGTAATTGCATT
The DNA here is from genome assembly GCA_000404065.3 of Pinus taeda. Classification (NCBI taxonomy): domain Eukaryota; kingdom Viridiplantae; phylum Streptophyta; class Pinopsida; order Pinales; family Pinaceae; genus Pinus; species Pinus taeda. The sequence goes on from APFE030711187.1 coordinate 2,071, forward strand.
CACTGTTACTCAACTTTGCGGGGCTACCGCTTTACATATTGCCACCGGATCCCAGATGCGTATGGCAGTCGATTGCTTTCAGGGCACCGTTTTCAACTGGTGTGATGCTGTGTTGGCCAACGTGAAGGGCCAATTGACCAGGGCCAAGAACGGACGGCTAAAGACTTTTGGTTATGGTGCTATAGTTGTCCGCTTTGGCCTGGAGAGGATTCCTATGCTCATCCCGCAGCACCTCACAGTTGTAGTTGGGCATCCCTGAGAGCCCAGACTGATGCGATGGGTCGCAGTCATGGCCCGTCATCCTGACGAGGGAACCGAGGTGTTGAGGCCTCGAAAATCGCTGCCACAACATTGGGGGATAACCACCCGGTCTGGACCTTGGTACAGCTCCTTTTCCATTTGGGATGGTGGCTCCGGCTGGAGATAACGGGACCAGTTTCTCGATAGTAAGATAAAAGGGATGGATGGGTGATGAATAATTTATTTGAGTGATAGGCGACTAGCTTATTCTATTGACAGAAATAGGGAAACTAATACTAATCTCGGGCACAACTTATTCATTCAGAATGCAGCGTTAAATAATCTTTATCTATCTAACAGGCATATAGATGACTCTGTAAAATATATAAGAGACATTCAATCATTCAAAGATTACTTCATATGAATAGTCACAATGAAGCGATAAATACAAATTACTGCATTCACTGTTTATATCGTCGATACATATACATGGTTGAAAGAGAAGCATGCAATAAACAACCAATAGTGGAATGCATAAAGAATGCTGTGAAAAGCACATATATATATAAGCGACAATAGCAAGACCTATCCAAACAACAATTCATATAACAAAAATGAGTACAGATGCAGATAATAGTACCATGTGAGCTGTAGATCAATCTGAAATATCAATCGCTATTCAAGATTCCTTCTTCAACACAGAAATGCTTTCAAACAATGACAATAGTGCACATTTGCATAAAAACCTTCCTCATTAAATTCAGAATAATTGGTCGAGTTTCATAAAAGAATATCCCTGAAGTACAATAGTGCAACTTCAGGGTTTAAGTCATATACAAAACTTTACGACCCTTTCTAAATGCATGAAAGGGTCTATAAATACTACTAAGCTAAAAAAATCTATGAAACAAAATCCTACTAAATTGGTATCAGTAAGTGCGATCTAATTCTCAGGGGCAATCTGGCAGTCGGCGACGTGAGTCATGACTCAGGTTGTTTGCCCTTAAACCTGAGCTGGCTTATCGCAAGCATTGGCTCCACTTCTGGCGGTTTGTTGAGGCGCAAATTGAATTGGGCAGCGAAGGTGGCATCCTGAATGTCGGGTATAATATACTCGACAACATCTGTTAGGCATTTCAAGGCGGCTCTTTGGCTGTATGGCTTGATTAAGAAGAACCAATAAGCATCCCATGTCAAACTGTTGATTCCAGTGATCAATCTTGCATTTTTCTCCAGCTCTGGGTAGCATGAGTGCTCCAACATATTTGCCGCTATTAATTGACCTGGAGTACATTGGGAAATCATATTAGATAAATAAATTGTATTATTTACTAATTCAACCAAATTTCCAGTGGTTTTTTTGCATCTGGAAATTGCTCTTTCTGCCTTCATTAGTTGCAATTGCCATTATGTGAATAATATCTCTTTGTGCGATTCCAGAATTCTCGGTAGATTAGTTTCCTGGCCTATATCAGAATCCTGCCATTCTATAAAGTTTGTCAGTGTTTCTTCGGCCTAATCCAAATCGGTCCTCGCTTTTTCTACCTTTTCGCTTATGGATTCTACCAACTCGCACAATGGATCTGCTTGTGTAATCTGCTGACATAGTAGCTTAACCTGATTAATCAATGCCTTATTTAACTGAAGCGCTTCTGCTTTGAATTCGTCTACCTGAGGGAGCTTTTTCATTTGCTCAATTTGAGTGGTCAATTGAGCGATTTGCTCATCTTTTGTTTTCATTGTTCCCTCAGTTGATATTCTTAATTGCTCTAGTGCTGCCGATAGCTCCTTTTGCCTTTGGATTGCGCCTTCATCAATCCTCTACTTTTGCTCTTGTAATTGCTTGGTCAGCTGATTATTGTTCTATTGCTGCACTAGCAATTCTTGCTCCACCTGCTCTGCCTTCTGCTGAACTTCTGATAGTCTCGCCTGTGGCGAAGAGATGTCTTGATCCTTGGTCTTCAATAAATTGCTTACCTTTGATGCTTTATCAATGGTTGCCACTGAATATGCTCCAGCGAATTGCGATAGCTTGGTTAAGTCATCGGAGGGGTCGAATTCCTCTTTCCATACAACATTGCCCGTTACTGTTAATTTAGGGAATGGGGAAGGTTGATAAGCTCTTCTCCTTTTCCTCTGTCGCTTTACAACAGCTTTATGCTTAGGGCTATAAAATATATCCAAAGGGGGAATCTCTTCAATTTGCAAAATGATTTCTCCATTGGATCTTTAGGAATTATCTCTGTTTCTTTTGTTTTGGGTAGGCCGCTGGTTTCGCCCGAAACTGGTTTCAATGTCGCTTCCTGTGTGTCGCCTTCTTTAGAAACCTCATCGTCTTTTGAGCACTCTAGGTTGCTGATAATTGTACTGAATTGCTGCCATTGCTGGAGCAAATTCGGATCAACCAATATATCATTATTATTCTTAGAGCTTCTCTCTTCTTGGGTTTTCGCCTGGGTTTCTTCTTGTCGCTGCACATTTTCCTGGGTCACCTCCTGCCTCTGGCTATGCACTTCCTCCTGCTGCTTTGATGTAGTAGGAGGTGGCATATTATCTCGCTGCTCAGACTCGCTTGACCTGGTTGTTGTCAGAACAGTCGCTAACAGGTCTAGAGGCAGAGTTTGCAACCTCTGTTCTCTAATTCTGTTAAATTCGACTAGCCCTTCATCATTAGACACATTTTTGGCAAGCGACTTGACTTGATACAACGATTCGGCCTATGCAAACAAATCCTTGAATTTGTCTTCTTTGTGCTCGACCTTGGCCAATTTGGCCTGGTCGAGCGCATTGTAAGCGATCTTCCTTGGATCATACTGCCTGCTTGGCAGAGTAGCCAGAGTGAGAAAATTCATTTTCCCAGCTTCCTTCTCTGCATGCTTGATGTCATGCAGGGTATAAATTCCAATTCGTAATGGAAAAGAGGGCCAAACATGTTTTTTTAGCTCTTTTCAGGGTCTGAGTAACCCCTTCAGCATTGATTTGATAAGCTACTTCCATGGCAAGTAGCTTATCGGGGATGTAAAGTGGTAGCACATGCGACCTGGCATGACTGCCAAAAAATCTGATGTAGGTGAATTTCTCCTCCCCAAACCAACTTGCTACTGTAGTCAAATCTACCCCTACTTGCTGAGAAATCTTCGAGGCAGGCTTATTAAAAATGGAATAATGAATTGGCAACATAAAACCGTTGCATATTTGGTACAGGTGGTGCTTATAACTAGTCTTCCATAGTTTTTGATAATATATGTGAATGGGTGTGGGGTCTTGCGACGTCCACCTCCATCCTAGCACAGGAAACTCTGAATTAAAACACAACACATCCATCACATAGGCACTGTAATAAAATGGCGGAATAACCCTCTCTGTGACACGATAGTTAGACCTGAAATCGAGGATGGCTTTGGCTAACTTGTCGGATAATATAACCGACCAATCCATAATTTCTCCACTACATGTTGCCTCCATTAGGGGAACCATTTCTATGGTAAAATTGGCAGAGTCATGCAATCCCCATATCCTACACATCATAATTCCAGCATAACAGTAAGGAGAACAGAGGGAGTCAACTGAGTACTTACCCGAGGTTTCATGCTTGTGTTTTGCTGGATTCTGTCTCCAACCTCGAATTGGTTCAGACTCGGTCTCGTTCTCTACTCGAAATTTCTCCAGAAATGCAGCATTATATTTCTTCTCTTCTGCCGGTAAGTGATACATTAGCCTTAGATCTTCAGCTCGAAAAGAACCGAAAATCCTCCCTTCCGCAGTGCTAAATAATCTGTTGATAATTGGGAGCTCTTGAATTGACCACCTTACCACATCCGTGTAAGGAAGAATTTGCTCTCGGGCCGCTATTCTGTGTAGAAAGGAGTCGGCCAAGTCTTTTAAATTGGCATTAGATTTGCTGGTATTATCACATGAAATTTCTATTCCGGTCACCTTTGGCTCTTTTGCTTCAATCAAATTATAAGTCCCTTGCCAAGTGGTCCTGGTAAGTCCTAAGCATGTTGTATCTGATATAAGCCCTTTGTTCTTTCCGCTTGGATCAATGACAGCTTGCCCTGTGGATTGTGGAGCAGTGGGCATTGTAGTTTTCTTGGATTTCTTTCCCATCCTACTTAATTCTGTCTCTGTGGAAGAATCCTGCACAGAGCGAAAGATAGGCGTAACACAGACAACAATAACATGAATTGAACAGCATGAAGTATATATATCTGGATGCATTCATAGCGATCAATTGACTTGAGGTGGCCTTAGGATCAAATCCGTAGATAGATCACAAGCCTGCTGTTTTCATTAAATGGTCGTTATGGCCTATCGATCTCATTAATACCAGTCACTTCGGTTAATGGCCGAATGATTTATTTGAAGCATGCCTTGGGCGATTTGGCGTTTTGAACGCGGATGAGCGGATTTTCAAAGGATATTGCCTTAATTACGAATAAATTATATTAAATTGTCTTTATGACCATTACCTTGAAAACTGCGCTTTTTACCCATTTCGCAATCGGGCATCGGGGAAATGCTAAGTTATTGCATTGGTTTCGTTTGGAATCCCCGATCGCCAATAGCGATATCGCATCGCGTCGAAAATAGCTAGTAGGGCCGCTTAAAATGAGGGCATGGTGAGTCGCCGATAGCGATATCGCATCGCATCGGGCGAGGGGGAGGCTTTTTGGATTTAAGTGTGATTGCCGATTTCCAATTGCCGATATCGCATCGCATGGGAGCAAGGGTTATTGCTTATGTTACTTTATGCTTTTGGCGATATCCGATAGCGATTTCGCATCGGCGAAAACCAAGATGTCCCTTAAGTTGTGCTTTCTTTGTTATTGCGATATGCGATCTTGCGATCGATTTATCGCAATGATAAAGATAAATCGTTTTATATTGGGATTTTTGATTGGTTTTATTTATAAAGGTCTTTTAATAATGTTTCCTTTTATTCGAGCCTTTTTTGAAATAGAACTCTAAATTGATACCAATTTGAAACAAAAATTAACAAGGGACCCATTTCACATTATAATTTTGGAATAGTAATGATGTGAAATGGGGGGTTGTTGTATGGCACAACAATTGGCGATTCGCTGGAAGAAACTGTTATCTCAGAAAAGTGTAGAAATACTTAAACTTTTTCAAAATATAAATTTTATTCAAAAGGGAAAATTCTAATATAACTAGGTATAGTTACATTCCAGACAAAACAAAAATTTCTTCGCTAATTTCCTATTTTGTTAAAAATAAAGACCTCTAGATTCTAAATTGGCGTTTGATGGTTGATATTGATAAAACAGAGAACTTTTTCCAAATCAGCTAGTAAAATTAACTCTCTTCGTCACAGGTAGAGCCTTTGCTGCCAGCCAACGTCCATAGTTTCGGCAGGGATACCTTTAAACCATATGGTTGTCTATTGTCCCATTCACTTCAGAGCATGATTAACATAATGAATTCAAAACATGTTTTTCCACATTTCTTTTCATTTTCTGCTATTTTGTAAGATAAAAGTCATTGCCCTGGTGTGGTGGCCAGTTAGGTGACAATGCCATTCACTGGTAGTAATCTAACCGAACAAGCTGGCTCGTGATGAGACCCCTTGTCTTACAAAAGAAGCCATTACCCTGTTTTGGTATGTAGTATTGGTAATGTCGGCTAAACTATTTTTCTATGAACATGGTAAGCAGGCTTGTAATAAGACCTCTCAACTTTTATACCCATTATTCTTGGAATTACACCCTGAATAATCGTGAACTTGGGTAAATGGGATAAACAATTTTCCTCCTTAAGATATGATGGATGACAAGGTAAGAGTTTGAGATGCTGAATTTGGATTAGCTTCTATTTTAATATTAATAACCCTTTTATAACCAATTTAAAAATCTAAAAAGATTTACAAGATTTATAAACTTCAAGAGGGGTTTACTAGGATTGTAGTGTAGTTTCAGAATGCAATTATAACTAATTTCCTAGAAATCGTTCCTTTTGTTTAATACTTCTATTTATTTAAAAGTAAATATCGCATAGCTTGTTTTTGAGAAACTCTTTGAATACAGCAAAGGTCAAATAGAAAATGCCTTACAGTTTTATTTTCTAATTTTGCTACAAACTATAAAAATACTATTAAAAGGAGAAGAGGTTACCTCCTCAGTTGAAAAATTTCTTTAAGATTAGACCATTAACAGGGAGAGAATCTTTCAACCCTGATAAATCTTGTAGCATGAAGGTCGAATGGCCTATCTTTTCACAGATCTGAAACGGTCCAAGCCACATCTTCTAAAACTTGGTGTGTTTTCCTTTATCTTCATGGGCTTTGTCCCATTTCAGAACTAAATCACCGACTTGGAATTGTTTAGAACCAGATGAAATTGAATCAAATGATGTTTTGATGATCTGCTGATGTTTGGCATGAATAATTTTGGCTTTTTCTCTTTCTTCTTCCAATTTTAGGATTTGGTCATGTCTAAACTGTAAAGAAGAAGAAGGATTTTCTTCAATAAATTGAACTAGGGCTAGAGAAGGAAGAATAAGATTTGTTGGTAGTAAAACTTCTTTCCCATAAACGAGTTTAAATGGGGAAGAACCTATAGAAGCCTTATGTGTTATCCTGTCAGCCCATAGTGCGAATATTAAAGATTTCTGCCAGGTCTTGTGATTCTGTTCGATAGTTCGCTTGATAATTTTGATAAGGTTTTTGTTTGTAGATTCGGCTAAACCATTGCCTTGAGGATAATAGTTAGCAGAATATTTGAGTTTGAAACCTGTTTTAATTGCGAAATCAAACATAGCATTGCCTGAAAAGTAAGATGCATTATCAAAAACAAGAGCATTCGGGACACCAAACCTGGTAATGATGAATTGATTTATGAATTCAATAATGGCTTCAGAGTTTGTTGTCTTTAGTCGCTTCAACCCACTTGGTAAAGTAATCGGTAGTAGTAAGGATATACTTGTGTTGTTTGGAAGAATTAGGGGTAATTTCTCCGATAATGTCCAATCCCCATTGCTCAAATGGTTGTTCAATGTTGACCGGTTGCAGAGGGAAAGATGATTTATTTTGTCTTCCACTTGAAGTTTGACAATTTTGGCATTTCCTCACATATTCGTGAGCATCTCTAAACAGAGTGGGCCAATAATACCCAGCATGGATGACTTTGTGAGCAGTGGTATCAGCTCCAAAGTGGCCTCCTGCTGGTCCGTCATGCAATTCCTGCAAGACCCTTTGTGCTTCCTGTTTTTCAAGGCATCTTAGTAAAACGGAGTCATAATTTTGCCTAAACAGAACATCATCAATCATGGTAAAATTTTTCGCTTTTAATCTTATTGCCCTTTTGTTTTTGTAGGATAGGTTGGGAGGTGCATATCCATTTTTCAAGTAAAATATTAAATCAGCATACTGTGATTCAGAGTCAATGACACTTACCTGATTGATGGTTTCAGATTGATCTGTATCACTTGACTCCGGGATGTTGGATGCACCTGCCAATAACCTGCAAAAACCTTGGCCTCTAACAATCTTTGCTGGCTTGATCTCTAGGTCATATTCTTGAAGTGTTGTTACCCAATTTGCCCTTTTTTCTCCCAATTCTCTTTGGATTAATAGTTGTCTAACTGAGGAGAAAGGAACTATAACCTTTGTATGGGCTTTTAACAGGAAAGGTCTGTAATGTTTAACCGCTTTATATACATCAAAGGCTTGTTTTTCTACTTCAAAATAATTGAGTTCTACACCTTGAAGATTTGAGCTATAGAATGAAATCGGTGCTTCCAAATTGTGATCGTTGATCTGTGTAAGTACTGCAGCATAAGAAGAATCGGATGCGATGGTATATAATGTAAAATGATTAGAAAAATTTGGAGTATTTAGAGCTGGGGCATTGATTATTGATTGCTTGATGAATTCAAATGCTTTCTTTTCTGGCAATCCCCATTTGAAGTCTGAATTTTTCTTAATCATAGTTTGAAGTGGTAAAATAATTTGAGGAAAAATCTAGAACGAATCTTTTTACAAAATTGATTTGGCCTAAGAATGACTGCATGGATTTCTTATTATGAGGAAAAGGGATTTCAGAAATTTCTTTAATCCTGTCTGGATCAATATAGATGCCATCTTTAGATACAATAAAACCTAGGAGTTTACCTTGATCAAGAGTCAAAAAATATTTCTTAGGGTTTAGAGAAATACTGTATTTCTTACAGCATTGAAAGATTTGATTCAAATCATGCAAGTGATTGGATCTCTCTTTTGAAAATACAGTAATGTCATCTAAATAGACGACTACTGTTCTATTAATTAACCCTTTGAAAG
>APFE030711188.1:5822-32889 GCA_000404065.3 Pinus taeda
ACCTTCTTCTAGATGATTCATTCACAAATTAGCAAGAAATTAATGTAATGAATCATTTTCCTTCTTTTTAGAAGCAGGTTGTTTGGTCATCTAGATTCTTGCTCCATGTTTAGAATTTGTTCAAACTGCTCCTAAAAGGAGGAGCTCGACCCCTAGAGGTTAGGGAATGAGGTTAGCTTGATCTATATATGTAAATTTTCAGTCAGTAGAAAGGGTTGGACTCTTGGGAAGGTTTTGGCACACTATTGTACATATTTTTCATATTTTGGCTAAGGAAAGATCAGAGGTTTTGCAACACCTGTTGGAAAAAAAAAAAAAAAAAAAAAAAAAAAAAAAAAAAAAAAAAAAAAAAAAAAAATTTTAAATCAAACTTTCCAATCTCTTTACTAGCCTAAAATCAGTATTAAGTTTGAGTCATCTCAGCCCCTCTGAAGACCTTTTTCCGAGATAGACCTAGAGAGAGCCCTCTCCTGTCCTCGTAGGGCTAGCTACGAGGCTAAGCTTGGTTTGATGTGGCCTTGAGTTTTGCCTTCCTCAGCCTGAGGTAGATTTGAGCGCTAACATATACTATATTAAACTGGTTATCAAATAAGCCATTAGAATGAAGAAGCAACTATAGTTTTGTACACTCTCGATCCCGCTTAACCCTACTGTTCTTAAAAATGCCTTCCTGAATCATATAATAGCCTCTTAGAGTGCGATCAAGCACAACCCTCAATCCTCTCTTCACTCACCACAATGATGTGGGAAACATGGGAGCTGGCATTAGATCCTGGCCATGCAATAGCTAAATCAAACAATGTACAAACAACTCACATTCTCACGGAAAACATAGAGATATACAATAACATAAATTGACTCTAAAAAATTATATATTATTCTTGTTAGTGAATGAACTCCGTAAAATTGGAGGGTATATTTTATTAAAAAAATCTCAATCACCTTGAACAAAATCCCAACAATCAAAAAATTAAAAACATTGTTTCAAACTGCTCATGTAATGCTCTCAGCCAAGGGAAGGGCAACCCTTGCAAGTATTTTTGATGTATGTTATCGTCTCACCTCTTGCTAATGCATAAAATAGAATCTCTCGATCTTAATACCCTACTCAAGACCCTACATATATTAAAATAACGAATCCGGTGAAGAACCTTGAGGTTGTAACCGTAAACCATAAGATCTTACTGCGAGACCTAAACGTATTATATATATATATATATATATATATATATATATATATATATATATATTATATATACCTTTTTTTTGTGATTTGCGAGGATGGGGATTTCTTGAGGTTTTAGGGCTTCTATAGTGTATTTGTTCTCTAGACATTCGAACTATTATCATAAGTTTAGCACACGAAGATTGAGCTAGTGGATTACGTAATGAACCCCACATAAGAGGTGAAAATTTGGTTAAATCCATGTGGTCACCATCAAACCATTTCTTAGTTGTCTATAGCCCCTGTTCTATCCTTATAGCTTGATCACATGGAGTTTGTTTCCCCAACAGTGTCATCATCATTCCATGAGGAGGCTTTGGAGATTGGACTTAACCATTATGTCAAAACCTTCTCGAGAGTGGGTATCCCTTTTGGTTGTCTTTATCCCCCCAATGATGAAGTATTTTCCTCTCCTTACTGACCATTCGACCCTATTTCAAGTTTCTTTCAGTATTTCCATATCTCCATCATTAGTTTTCACCTCTCATATTTCCTTTCCTTCCTCGGTTATTTCTCCATCTCCATAATTAGCATCCCTTTTTGCTTCCTTTCTTTGCATCTAGAGACCATTTTTGGTGCTATTTGTGTCCATTTATCAAATATGGTGTAAAACTTGATGCAAAGTTTTCACCGACTTTTGCACCAAATCTTACATCAAGTTTAGCACCAAGTATTGTAATAGGTTTTGCACCAGATTTTACACCAAGTTTTATGCCAGGTTTTATGCCAAGTTTTGTGCCATCCTCTGCACCATGTTTTCCATAAAGTTTGGCACCTAATTTTGTTTCGCCATCTTTTGCATCCTCTATTGCATCCACTTTTTGCACCTACACTTGCATCAACTTTTGCATCATCTCTTGCATCCTCTTTTGCATCATTTTTTAAATCATTTTTTGCATCCCCTTTGTGCCAAGTTTTGCATCGAGGTTTGTATCCGATTTTTCATCTACTCTTCTTGCATTTACTTTTACATCTTGTTTTGCATCCATATTTACATCCTCTTTTTCATCTGTTATTGTGTCCACTATTGCATCTATTTTTCTTGTGCCATAATTTGCACCTAGTTTGACACCTCCCTTTACACCCTTTTTTGTTTCTAAATTTGGATCCACAATTGCATCCTCATATACATCTAGGTTTTCATTAACTTTTACATCTATTTCTAATCCCCTTTTATATCCACTTTTGTGTCAAGATTTGCATCAAGTTTTGTGTCTCGTGTTGCATCTACTTTTGCATAGAATTTTGTTGCATCAAATTTTGCATCCTATTTTTCATCTTCATTTGCTTCTTTTTGTTGCATCTATCATTACATCCACTTTTGTTGTGAAACAATTTATGCCATGTTTTGTACTTACTGTTGTACCCACGTTTGCTTCCAATTTTGCATCCATCTTCACATCCTCTTTTGCATAAAATATAGCCTCTATTTTTGCATCCGATTTTGTGTTGGGTTTTGTGTCTCATTTTCTATCTTCTTTTGCATGTAATTCCATTGCATCCATATTTTGCATCCAATTTTTTTTCTCATGTTGCACCCGTGTTTTCATCCACTTTTACATCACTTATAACATCTTGTCTTGCATCTAATTTTGCATCTTTTTTTGTGTCTATTATTATATCTACTTTCTCATCCACATTTTTTGTGCTATGATTTGTGCCATATATTATGCCTATCATTGCAACCCACATTTTCTTCCACTATTGCATCCACATTTGCATCCTCTTTTGTGTCCAAATTTGCATCAAATATTGTTTATATTTTTTGCATCCCATTTTGAATCTACTTTTACATCCACTTTTGATTCGTCCAATTTTGCAACTAATGTTGTGTTCAATATTGCACCCATGTTTGGCCCATGTTTACATCCCTTTTTTCATCCAAGTTTTCCTCCCTTTTACATTCAAGTTTGTGTCTTTTTTTTTTTTAACATTCATTGTAGTATCCACATTTGTTTCACCACAATTCATGCTAGGTTTTATGCCTACTACTGTGCCCATGTTTTCTTCCACTTTTTCATGCATGTTTGAATCCTATTTTGTGTTCAAGTTTGCATCAACTATCGCATCTACTTTTTCATCCACTTTTGTGTCAATTTTTCTATCTTGTTCTGCACCTACTTACGTTGTGTCCACTCTTCATCCAAATTTACATCTATTTTTACCCCCATTTTTTGTTCACTTTTGCATCCCTTTTCCAACACACATGATATTTTTTGCATTGATGATATTTCTTATGATATTGAAAATTATGAAAAATTGATGACAATGTCAATAATTATAATGATGATGATAATGAAGATGATGATGATGACATGAATTGCGATTGTTATGATAATGACAATGATGATAAAGACAATGGGAGTTACAATGACAATGATGATGATGATGCTAATGACCTTGGCCATTCTTCCCAATTTTTAAATATTGTCATGGTCATAATCATAATAATTATCTTTGGTGTCATCTTCCAAGTCATCATCATCTGATCATCATTATCATTATTTTCATCTTGGTCATCATCAAGAAAAATAATAGCATGAATGATGATTACGGTGTTCATGATGAAGATGACAAAAATTATGATAAAAATTATATTAGTTATGATGATGGCGATGATGACAATTATAATGATGATGATAATGGTAGTCATGATGATGATCATCGATCATCTCTAAAAAATAAAGTTGTTATCTTTCTTTCATATATCATGTGTCCTAACAACCCTTTTCGGGCACTCGTAACATTTTTTAGGTTGATGATATTTCTTATGATACCTATAATTATGAAAATTGACGACAATGTCCATAATGATGATGATGATGATGATGACGATGACGACATGAATTGTGATTATGACGATAATGAAATGATGAAAATAATGATGACGGTGATGGTGGTGATGATGGCAATAATGAAGATGATGACCCTCCCTGTAAATTAGGGAGGTATTGATAATGAGACAAAAAAGTACTCTCAAGTTGAAATATTCATATAAGAAGGGATCTGGATTGATAAGCATCAATGATGATTTACATCATCATAGCCAACATCGTCAAAATATTAAGGCCTTGAATAACAAGTTTATCTCTCCATTAGATCATAGCACAATGTTGGGAGGCATAAATTTGGACACCACTGCCTCTCTAGGCACTTACCCCATCAGGATGTTCACCAGGTATGTCCTCACATGATCATTTTCTAATCCACTATCATAATATTTGACACCAGGAAACTTTAATCCTCATGACTATTCTTATCTTGGATTAATGTACTTGACTTATGGTGATTAGTCCTAGTCAAAGTCCAAATTCTCAAAGAATATTGGTCCTAGATGTTTATCCAATCCACCATTCTCCCTACTAGTGTTTTTACCAGGCTTACGATTGTTAGTCTTGGCCATAGTACATGACACATAGATAATATGGTGTCTACCCTCACTCCCTCTCAACTAGAGAGGAGACATCCACAAGCATAAGATTTTCTCAAGAATACCTATCATTTTCATAGAGAATAACATCATTAATTTGTTTTCATCACATGATGCCTTTATGATTAAGAATTCATAGATTTGTGGAAAAATATTTCCCCTTTTGTCATTTGTGATGAAATAAAATCAAACAATGATAGCCAAAATCATTAAATATACACTATATTGATTTATCTAATTCTAAACTCTAAAGTTGAAGTGAAATTCATGTAAATCTTATATCTATGAGTTGTGCTAAACTTATGAAAACCTTATTCCCTAAGTCCTATATATACGAAAATGAAAAAGAAAGAAAAATAAAGCCCAATGAATGGTAACTCATGTATTCACTCCCTCTTTGGAAAATATATGAATATATACACTCCTAGTCACACTTGATCACATGTTTGTGATGGTTAAATAATGAATTCCTCTTTTCTACTTGCATTTTCACTTCAGCATTTAAGCACCTAATTGAGGATCTAGGGAATGCTTGTTGCCTAAGGCTTTCATGTCTACTTTTGGTTTACTTATGTCACATTACTGTCAATTTATGTGATGGAGTGAAATACATAAGTTTGTGGAGTTATTAGAGTGGTGTATTAAGTTAGTCACCACACACACATGTATTACATCTCATTGATCCACATGTGTGGGTTGGAGACTCATTGCTTTCAACTTTAATAGAGACTACTTTATGGCTTTAATGGTATAGCTTACAAAATATCTTGTTAAACATTGTGATTCATCCTTTCTTTTCCTCGAGACACTTGATAATATTGAAGTCACTCCCAATAATCCATGGAGATGGGGAGTATAAATTACTTGTGCTAGAAATATAATTGAGAAATAGAGGTTTTCCATTTGTGATATTGGAGTAATAGACATTGGATACATGGTAGTAGTCCTCGATGTCAATTAACTAAAATTGTATTGTCATAATGTGAAAAGAGGTAAACATATTGGTAACCTTGATGTTTGGATCATTTAAAATAATAGCCATTCCACCCAAGTATCTCTAAGTGTCAATGACTACTACTTGGAAATTCCTCCCCCGTTTTCTAATTATATGAGGTGGAACCTCAATTAATTTTTTTTCTTCTTATATCAACATTATTGATGGGTGCTTTGTGTACTTTTTTTCTTTTAGGATTCTTTGTTTTCCTTTACTATTGAAGCCCCTCATGTTCCACGAGACTATTTTCATCGAGAATTTACATAGAAATGAAGTATAATGTGAATAAAAAAAACATGTCTCAAGATTTAAGTGCTTGGACAATTGCACTTCATGACTCCTATATTTCCTTAACCTGGGACTGAATGGTGAACTTGATGGCCTTAAGGGAAATTGACCAATGAAAATCTAAAAAAGAGGTGAATTTTGACTTTATCACATACAATTTAATATACTAAAAAAAAGATCCATAACAATTTCATCAATCAATGAATCATTAAAAAGAAAATATCCAAAACAATTTCATCAAGCAATGAATCATTGCATTATAAAATCCATTCTATAAACATTTTGGGAACGTTTTGCTAAACCATGCTAAAAAACCGACATATTTAATATTAATATTTAACAATAATATGGACAATAACACATTTTGATAAATTAAATAACATATTATCAAGCCTAAAAAATGTCACTAACAAAAAACTATAAATCATGCAACTAATGGAAGTGACCACTCAAGGCCACCATAAGACAATTAATGTATTAAGACCAAGATTAATGGGGACAAAGATCTATGAAGGAAAAAGGCAAACCTATTTTAACTTTATTGTTTTATTAGCCTAGTTCAAGATGAACATTTCAAGATATCATGAAGAACATAATTAGTTTTATTGCATTAAGAAAATCCAAGCAAATTCTATAACTTAGCAAGGAAGAGATGTATAACACCCATCTCAGTGACACAACACATGTCATTAAGTTACTTTTTTTTATATATAATCTAAACTCCTATCATAAAATCACAAATTCGGCATGAATGGAATGTTTAAAATCCATTTTTATAAAAATAAAATATAATTTTTCTTATAGAAAAAAATACCAAAACTAAATCAATTTTTTTAGAAATAAAAAATACTAAAACTAAATATATATTAAAAAAAAAACTAAAACATAAGCAAAATAGAATTTGAATTTGACACTCTTGTTCACTTTCGGAAACTCATATGGTGGAATGTGATCTCTTTATCCTCATCTTTAGCTTTTTCCTAAAAAACAAAAGCATACAAAAGGGGGAAAGAGCCATAAAGCATGGGGAAGCTTTTTCCTAAGCACAAAAGCATCTAAAAAGTGGAAAAGGCCATTTTTATATGAGGAAACATTATTCACCCAAAAGGTTTTTCCCAAATTGAACCAATGAGGAATTTGGGAAATCTTGACAGCCTTCACTTTCCTATATATTGGAGGCTTGGGCATTGGAAAAATGATGGAAATTCTTGTATTGTCATGCTGCTGAGATCTATCTTGAGAGGGAGAGTTTTGGAGCTATGATTTTGGGGAGGTGCTGTTGCAACTATATCTAATTGTTGTAACTTTCCTCCATCTCCTTTATTAATATAAATAAGTTGTTCTTCCTTCCATATGTTTCTATTCATTCTTTACTTCTTCTATTTAACTAATGGATGTATGGGATTTTAGGTTATATTTATTTATTCACTAATATTTATATGTTTATGATAGTTTTGATTATCAAGATATTATGTTGTGAAGGTTGCTTTATTCTCTCTCTTATGTGTAGACCAAGCTTTGGAGCTAGCTAGGAGCACTTCGTAGCTATACTAAAAACTCCAAGAAGACCTTCATGCGATGACTCACAATAATTACTTCTTTTTTTCTTAATCTATACTCTACATCTTGATCTACTAATAATCCTAAGCCTTAGAACAACCTTTCTCTTAATTGGTTTGTCCTAGTTTTCTAAGATAAATTGAGAGGGTTTTATTTTCATCTAACCATGCATTAATTCCTACAGCAAAATGATATTTAGAAACTTTAATATATTTCACTATGTAAATGAACTTAGTAAAATGAACCGATAAAGGGGGTCATAAATGGAAATAAAAGTAAAACTCTAAACAA
The DNA here is from genome assembly GCA_000404065.3 of Pinus taeda. Classification (NCBI taxonomy): domain Eukaryota; kingdom Viridiplantae; phylum Streptophyta; class Pinopsida; order Pinales; family Pinaceae; genus Pinus; species Pinus taeda. The sequence goes on from APFE030711188.1 coordinate 13,611, forward strand.
GAAGCCAAAAGTGGATTTAACCATGGATGCAAAATTGGGAGTAGAATTGGATGTTAAACTAGCCATCAAAACAAGATGCAAACAATGACACAAAAAGGGTTTTAAAAGTAAAATTAAAAAAGGTTGCAACATAAGACACAAAGAAGGGAACAAAATAGGGCATGTGAAAGGATACCGAATTGGGCACAAACAAGGATGCAAAAATGGACACCAAAATGAGGATGCAAATAATGGTGTAAAATTAGGATGCAAAAAGGATGTAAGAAAAGACACAAAACAAGATGCAAAATGGGACTAAAAAAGGGTGAAACCAAGGATGTCAAAAATGATGCATAACTAGATGAAAATTCAAACTAAAATCTAGGTGCAAAATGAGATGCAAATTTGGACATAAAATGTGGCAGAAAAAACGATGCAAATTTGGAAGCCAAAAAGGATGCAAATTTGGACATAAAAAATGGTGCAAAATTGGACACAAAAGAAGAAAAAATGGTGCAGAAATGGGCATAAAAATAGCTCAAATTTGGATGCAAATTGAGATGCAACATTGGATGTAAAATGAGGTGCAAAAAATCATTCAAAATTTGGTGCAAAAACAAATGCAAAAGTAGACGAAAAAAATGGCTCAAAATTGAATGTAACAATAGACACAAAATGGGATGCAAAAGTGGATGCAACATATGGTTCAACATAGGATGCAAATTTAGATGCTCAAAAGGATGCAAAATTGGATGCAAGAAATGGTCTTAAAAATGATGCTAAATTGGATGCAACAAATGATGCAAAATTAAATGCAAAATATGGTGCAAAAAAGGGAGACAAAGAAAATGCAAAAGTGGATACAAAAAATGGAGCAAAAATGCATGAAAATTTTGACACTAAATCAGATTCAACATATGGTGCAAAATTGGATGGAAAAAATGGTGTAAAAAAAGGCAGAAAAATTGGCACAAAAATAGATGTAAAAATAAGTACAAAATTAGAAGCAAGAAATAACATAAGACCAGATGCAAAAATTGGCACAAACTCGATGTAAAAAAAGGCATTAAATCAGATGCCACAGATGGTGTAAAACGCGAGGCAAATTATGACACAAAACTAGAAGCAAATAATGCCACAAAAGAGGAAGCAAAAAGTAATGCAAAAATAGATGCAAAAAATGGCACAAAACTAGAAGCAAAACCTGTTGTAAAACCAAATGAAAATCTTGGTTCAAATTATGATGCAAAAAATGATGGAAAATTTGGCGTAAAAAAGATGCAAAATTTGGTGCAAAAAAGGACGCTTTAAAAATTGTACAATAGAGCCAGATTTAGCACTAGGCTGCTCATCCTAATTGAGAAAAAAATGCACTACAATCTGGTGCTAAAACTGGTGCAAATTGCCTGTTTTGTTGTAGTGCCTACTCTCCCATTGCATTGGTTAAAAATTTACATTATTTGTTTCCTCACTCTCGATATATTAAATATTGATGGTCCTTTATCTTCTACTTCCCATGATCCACTTGTTAAGGAAATTTATAGAAAAAAGGAAATTTGCAAATTATGAAATGAAGGAGCCAGAACTCTTTATGGGAAAGAATATTCACCTATATGACATTCATGAAATGGAGGAGGAAACCATAATGGGTTGTTTAGTGAGTACGCAAGTTTCCATTGAAGTTATAAAAAAATGGACTAATAAAAACTTTTATGTCATGTTAGGATACTCTCTAGATTATATATTGCTAGAAAAAAGATGGATGGGTTGGGTCATGAACATTGATGAAAATTCTCAAAGGATTCCAAAGAATCATTTGCACTGGGGATCTTAGGTTCTATACACTAAAAGGTGGTCCATATATTTTGATGCCAAATTGAAAAATATTTTAGTCATTTTGGTCTAGGTATGATGTCTTTAGAGAGATTGGGGATGTGACAACTTTTAATATGATTTCTTTAGAGAGATTGGGAATGTGATCACTTTTATTATGATGTTGATTTTTCACACCTATAATGGAGTTATATGGGAATGGAAAGAATATTGATTGGGCTCAATCTCTCCAAAAGGATTGGCTAATGCCATCACTATCTGGTTAGAAATATAGTCTTTCGACAAGCTCTAAACTATGAATGCAAACCTCCCATGTGTGGGAATTACAAAAATATAGGAATCTAGGCTTGGATTCTCTTATCTCTCAAAGAAGAAACAATGGGTTTAGAAATGACATTAGGGATCAACTCATCCACCCCCAATTGACTTGGTTCAATCAATGGTTTAGCCAATGGAACCTCACTCACTAGTGAACCATCCTCACCCTTCTTTGAAACAAGATTTAGCAACTACAGTAACTATGGATTCCAGGGAAATCTCTAAGGAGGACCCTCCCTTCATGGGTATGAGTTCCTCTTACTATATTATTCTTGATCCCTTGCTTGGTATCTCTAATTTTTAGATTAATCCTTTTAGTTCCTTTCTCCCATTTTGTATTGGCCCTTTATTTTATTCCCACATCCTAGAATATCCTTCCCAACCTCCTCCCCCTCCTTCTCTTTTTTTTCTCCAATTCTACCTATCCTATATTAATTCTCTTCCATCCTCAATGAAAAATAATATTTATATAGTTAAGGTCAAATATATTCTCAACATTTCTTTCTTGCATTATAATTTATGATCCAAATTGAATCCATCCATCCCCTCAGATTCATATTATTTTGGATATTTTATTGCATACACTCTTTCAAATTCTAGATTGAGATCTTTGGGGGATGGTGGCACAATGACTCCCATTAAGGGCTAAACATATCTCCCATCCTTTGCATAGAGGAAATAAAATTTAGATATCAGGATGAGAAAACAAAACTCTATCATTTGGGCCCTGTTGTAGTGGATACAACCACCCTCTAAAATTTTGGCTTGCATGCAAATTTATGAGCCTACCTTCGATCCTGCAATTGATCATCCTTGGTCACTTGTTGGTAAGCTAATGATTTAAAGCGCCCCTCTCATGTTCACATCTTTATGCATCATGTGTCATCTTGGGCACAGGGATTGTTGTTTGTCATGCAAAGGGAATGTTGTTTTCCTTGAAGGGAAATCTTGTGCGTAGGAGTTGTTTTCATTACATAGATATGTTTCACACTCACTTCACACACTCTTGTCATGAAGGTTTTTTCATCAAGAAAACTATGTCTTATACATTCTAGATGGTCTATGTTGTATGACCAATTTTTCGTGTGCAATCATAGTCAAGTCTTATCACTTTTTACATCTATTTCACTGATCTCACACAACCAATTTCTAGAAAAAACTAGCCTCATCTAGTTTCCCGAAATTGGACACTTTTATTCTGTAACCATCAAGCTTCCTCCCTTGCCTGTTGAAACTTCGTAGTGTGCAGAGACCCCAACAACCCTTGGCATCCAAAACTGCACAGTGGCTTCCTCTAGTGTCCTTCCCCCAGCCAGAATCCACTGTCGTCAGAGATTGTGTAGTATTTCCTCCCAGATTCTAAAACTACAATGCACTCAAAAATTGTGCAGAGGTGTCCTCCCACGACCCCACCCCGTAGCAATATCTTATGCCTAAAAATTGCATAGTGTTTTCCAAGTTTCCATGTCTATCTTGCATTCAGAAACTGTACAGTTGGGCCTCCCAGGGCTTTGTCTCGATAACAATCACTACCTGTTGAAACGACGTTGATATATCTCTCAGTGACTACAGGAAAAGGTGACATGATAAGACCACCCCAAGGAGTTGAGAAGAAGGACCAAGAGACTAAGTGATTGTAAAGGTCAGGACCACATGCAAAATCTGTTAGATGCATGATCATCTTGAGGGTAATTATGGTAAGTAAAGAAAACCTTTCGAAGTTAATTCTCTTAGTTGAGTTTGCAAGATTGCTTGTCATTGTCATATCATCATGTCTTCAGTAACATGCTTGTGTGAGAACACAAAAAAATCATTTCATGCGTTTCCTCTACATGTCTTGCTTCCTTTTCGCTTGTTTCACCAACTATCATTTTCAACATGTTGATTATTATGTCATGCTTGTGACCTTATTCTGTTGATGTTGAAGGTTTATGTATGAGTCGTGTTCGCTATGTAAACATCTATCACACTCACACATGATGTTGTAAGAACTATCACGCAAGTGTTGTCACGATTGTCTAAAGGTCTATCCAAAGTGTTTTAGTTGTCTCTTTCACCTTAGAGTGTCCCACAGGCACTCACATTGAGCATATGTTGTCTTGTGGTTTGGGGTGTCTTGCCCTCGAGTCATGTTGAGTGTGTGTTTGTAAGGTCATGTATACATGAGTTCACTCGGTCGCACACATAACCATTTTTTCCAAAATTCTATTGACCAAACCACCCTCCATCAGCAAGGCCTCCATTGAGCTGCAATGTATAGTCTCAGCCCTCAGTGACCAAGCATTGTTGCCCAGACCTTTGCAAAGATTGAGGCTTCCCTCCAGGCAATCTGCACTGCGCATTTCTATAATTAACTTTGATTGTTTGATCAAGTTAATGTGTGTCACATGTATCTTTAAGCAATTCTACATAGAAAATATCAACATGAATTGTTCCATACAATGTCTAAATATGTCTGCACATTGTTGCACAACTCCAATCCAACATGTCCAATATCTGTGCACAACTTCAGACCTATTACAAGTTTATATGTTAGGGTGTATGCCTCTTATGCCCACTTTTTTGTTCGCTATGTGACTATTTAAGACCTTTGTTCTCATTTTTTGTGTTGATATTATACACTTATATGTTTCCCTTGACAGATAATGCTTTTCATAACTCTTCTTTGCTCTCATATAAACTTAACTACTCTTATGTCCTTCACATGCCACTGAATTCCTTGGCTATTATTTCTTTTCAATTTGCTACTATTGTTTCATTCACACCACTCTGATTTTCACCATATTTTGAGATGAGGCCAACTCTTTCAATACTTACAATATTAGTAAAAAGTCATATAAGACTAGAAAAAACCAGTGTTTCACGGAGACGTGTTAGTCATGCTCTAGGAGTGGGGAGGCACCTAGGGAAACATTTCCCCACACCCCATTTTGGGGAAATGTTTCCCCAACGAGGGGCATGAATTTACCCAAAAGAGAGGAACTATTGTCCACCCTCTTAGAAAATGGGGACAACTAGACACCTCCAACCCAAAAAAGATGGGATGGTTGGATGCCCCACTTTCCCTCACCGATGCCCATTTTTTTATCCAACTCGTCTCCTTAAGATAAAATAATGATAAGGGGTAGAGTTTTAGCAAGTTTGTCACCTTGGTAATTAATGGTAATATTAAATTCTAAAAATTAAATTTTTTATTCTCCTTTATCTTTCCTTTTTTATCTGGCATGCGAAAATGATTTTGGGTTTGGAAATGTGTAATAATCAACTCAAGATCCATTTTAGCCCCACTGGAAACATCAATATGGCAATCCTCTAAAAAACACATAAAAATAAAAATATATAAAACAAAAGAAAAATACGCAATGTTGCAAACATTGACATCAGGATAAAAGAAACAGGGGTTTGGAAAATAAAAAATCATAAAAATAAAAAAAATATCGATAAAAATCGGGAAACATAAACAAAATTAAGATACCACCAAAATATCGGTAAAAATCAGCAAACATCGACTAGGCCAAAAATTCGTGATTTCGTGATAAAATTTGGATATTATTGGGATGTTCACAACCATGAAAATATGGAATCTTGAAGCCCTAACTTCTTGTCTACAAGCTAGCTACTCCCCCTATTATTCTAAAACACACACATATGAACTTTTTATAGCAATCTAGATTTTAGTGTTGAGAACAATTTGGAACAAAATATATTTCGATATCTCGAATTTCTATGTTTTTTATTCACGATTTTTTTTCAACAATATATATATGTGGGTGTTTTCATGTTGTTTCTTGGTATCCAGATCCTGACTTCTGAAAAATCCTTGTGGTTTTGTATCATCGTCCATACCCACTTCCATGCAAGTTAGGTTTCAATATTCTTTGAATTGTAGAGTCCACCTACTCATGTCACATGCATGTAAAGTGTTGTCATGATCTTTTAACTTAATATTACCTGAAATATTCTTCCAAAAATTGCTTCTTTTATATCCACATATATTAATATTTAAGAGTGATCTATTTGAAGCATATTAATTAGTATCACACACACATTAAGATTGTTGTAGAGTTCAAAATTTGTTTTCTTAAAAACTATCAACTCCCTAAAATCCCAATACACAGATATGCTAAAAAGTAGTAGAAATTAGTATTTGATTTGAAAGTCCATACCCTGTTTAATTTCATCAATGTTGGTTTCTGGATAGAAACCACCAACCTGCTCGAGAAAATAGGGAAGAAAAAAGATAAGAAGCATGGGAAAGTAAGAAAAGGAACTTGTAATGCTCCAGAATTTAAAATCCTAAATGGACCTCACCCATAATTTATGAATGCTTGTAGGTCTCCTTTTTCTAATTTTCCATATTTTATCCTTGTACAGAAAGAAATAAAAAGCATCATCGGGTGTAAAATTCATATTGACTTGAACAATGGTAAGAAAATCCTATGCAGGAGACATACCTGGAGAAGGTAGCACAATATGGAATATCCAACCATGATCCCAACAAAGTTCCTCTACATAAGAAGATAAAATTAAATTAAAATCATGTCAAATGTAAAGAACTCTCACCCATCCCCTTATAGAACGAACTCAACAGCTCAAAAAAGTACGTTCAAGTCATACAATGGACACACATGAAGTAAATGAAATCGTGATTCAAAATGAAAATAATTTCAACTTTATCCTCTGTTCTGTTTATAGGATGAACTCAAAATCCCAAAAACATATAAGGTCAAGCCACACAATGGACACAAATGGGAAAAAAACAAAATTGTGCTTCAACATTGTACCAACAGTGTATTTCTCTATCATGTTAGTGCACCTCAGAGTTTCTCTTTTCAATAGTTGTCTTTTTTATCGATAAAAATCCTAAGTGATTGGACTCCATAGTGGCTCAAGGTCATTTTTGGGTTACAAAGGTTTCACTTTATTAATATTTTTACAACGCCAGAGATTCAGGACAAGGAATTTCGACACACAATCACAAGTAAATATGAGATAAGCAAGTTATGGGAGGCATTACAAATTCCAGGGATAGGGAAAATAATTTGTAGGGAACAAAAGTAATATCTAGTTGCAATAATAAATTTTCACATCAGGTTAAAATCCTTGAGCAGACTGGGACCAAATTCAAAATTAGATCACTGATTTACAAGTTGGGTTGCAATGTATGTGTAAGTCATGGGGTGCCCATTGCAGGTCAGATCTAGGATTCCATATGTAGATTTGCTTGCAAGTGCTAGGCGTAGGATGTCTCAAAAGTGCCTCCTTTCTCTCCATCTTTCAAAGACAAATGCAACTCAATCAGTGTGTTTAGGGTAAATTTCCCTTCCTCCAGATGTCTATCATCATCTTTCTCTGGAATAATGTCGTTCTTTTGATATTTGTCTAAATATATGAGGAAATTGCCAAAAAATACATGTATGAATAGTTAAATCGACACAGTATTCAATAAAAGCATTGGTCAACTCTTTAAGGGTATAAAGTGCACCAGGAAGTGAGATATGTGCCTGAGTGAGGGAGGAATTCAAAGAAGAACCACTAAAATTATGGATCCACTGTAATTTCATTCATACTTAGTTATTTTTCATTGCTAATTATTCGATATTGACAAATGGTAAAAAAAACCATTAGTTTAAATAATTTTTTGGTTGAATGGGGTTGGGAAGAAAACATACATATTATATTTATTGTTGAACAATGAATAACAGGGAAAACCCTTCAACTAAATTTTAGTCAAGAAATAAGAGATATAACCTTAGCAAGCTTGAAAGAAGGTGATTTTTCCTTGTAATTGTATGAAAATAACTTCCACGAGCTTGTGATGTTTGGATGGATGATTTTAATAGAATGTACCAATGCATGCTCGAGAAATGTTGAACCACTCTGAAACTACCATTCATTTGATGAGTGCTTTATTGGTTGCTTGAAGGAAGACACCAAAAATCTCTTTGTCCATTCTCTGCACCATACATGTGCCATCTTAAAATGTCCATGAATTAAAAGCCTTAATGAGTAATAGAATCCATTACATAATGGCTTAACATATTCAATTATGCCCTTCTATAGAACCATAATTACAATATGAAAACAATATCACGTGCGTTTCACTCAGAAACATCTCTACACAAACATAAAAAAAATAAAAATAAAAAAACTCAAATGGGAGACTCAACCTAGCAACTTGCTTGAGAAAAAACTTCAGCAATAACACATCCCAATAAAACATCAGGAAACATGCACTCAAAAAAATAAACTAACCTAAATTAAGCAAAAATCAAGTATTGACCAAAACCCACTTTGATTTTGAGGAGGAGTTTTGAAAAACTTTGACTTGTATCATCAGCTTGGAGAGCATCTTCAATGGTTATAGAGTCATGCTTTCATGTATGACATGTCATTAAAGTCATAGGGTTAACTTAAAAGATAAAAACTAGAAATCCAATGAAATTAACTATACTAAACCCTAAACCTAAAGGATGAAAAAACACAAGGAACAACTCTAGATTCTAAATACTAGCTAACAACATAATCAATTAAATGTAACCAAATCAAGCCAAAGCTAGTAACATGAATACAAGCAAGATAACCACATTAAGGATAAACTTTCAAATAGAACAATAATGTATCTATGAAATGGAGAACTATGTTTTTCCTGATTGATCGATGAATGGGAGAGGTGTCATGACTTATAGGTGAAGCATTTTCCCTCTTCAAAAGCCTTGGTCCCAATATCCCCAAAGAATCTGCATAAAAATAACCCAAATACAAACAATTGTATGTTATGAAACTTTCACCAAATGATTTTATCCAACACTCTTCTCCCCAAATTTTACTAAAAATTCCACATTGAATCTATAAAAAGAGGATGTGCACATCCAAAATAAGTCGAAAAGTTAAAAGAATCCCAAATAACTTTTTACAAAAATGAATAAAAAACCCATATAATATGTTGTTACCAAGCAAAGTGCAGTCCTCAAAATCATCTAGAGTAATCGCTTGAGTCAAAATGAATAAAAAAGGCAAGAGGAATTCTAGAATAAACATGGTGTAAAATAGGGTGCTATATGATAGATGGTGTGTAGCAACTTTTACCCTCATAAAATCCAGAAATCCATTAGTGGTGGAAATTGTGATTCAAGATACGTTAGGTGATATGTGAACCTACATTATGAGATTTATTATTCCAATCATAGTCTTTCCTAGTTGGTCCTTTTTAAAGCAATATGTTCAGCCTTATAATTTAGTGAACAACAATGAAAATCCATGGCTAATACGTGCATAAGGCGGTCACAACAAATCCATTCAGAAGAGTGTTTTGGTCAATTTCGAGAGCTGAGTGCATGCACAATGGTCAATTATTGGTGCATTTCCATGATCTTTCCTCATTGAATCAAATTAACGACAACCCCCATCTACTAGGACATCATGATTACATCTAGAAAGGACACCAATGAAAGTAATGTGGTTTTCCTTCATGCCTTCTTCTAACATTCGTGCAAATATCTGAAGGGCTTCCTTGTTGTACCCATTTTGGGTAGAAGCTCTGATCATAGTGTGTATGATACTACATCCCGTTTTTTCATATTCTCAAAATTTTAGTGGGAATTCTCTATACTGCCACATTTTGCATGCATGTCAAGAAGATAACTCCCTACAAAGGCATTTGACTCAAATCCAGCTCTAATGACATGGTCATGAACTTGCTTACCTTGCTCCAGAGTTTCCAATATAGCACAAGCACTCAGAACATCTACAAAGGTAACATTGTTTATCTCAGTATCAATCCTTTGCATTTGACACCATAATTTCAGAGCCTCTTCACCTAGCCCACTTTGTGCATACCTGCTAGCATTGCATTCCATGAAAATACATTCCGTTCAGGAATTTCATCAAAAACATGGTGTGCATCTTCGATGTTTACATAGTAAGCATACCCATAATTCATGCTTGTCCATAACACTACTCGTTCACTCATCTTCTCAAATATGCAACAAGCATCCTCGACACATCCACATTTTTCATAAATGTCAACAAGGGCACTCTCCACAAAAATGTCCGACTCAAAACCCCCCTTCATCTTAAAAGCATGGATCATACTGCCATGTTGTACATCAGGTTAGCATGCATAAGCACTAAGTACACTCACAAGAGGATACTCATCTTTTCCTATGAATAAATGTTCCATTTTCTGATGAAGTTTCAAGGTTTCTTCAACCAGCCCATACTTCGCATACTCGACAATCATCATGTTCTAGGACACCCCATCTCATTTAGGCATTTTTTCAAACAACTCACGAGCATTCTTCAATCACCCATATTTCAGATACCCTGCATTTTTTGAAATACTTGGTGCACGTCTTCCATGCTTTGGCACTTGGAATACATGTGAAGAAGATGATTTCCTAGAGATAGTCCAACAACTCCTTCTGCTCCAGTTTTGATGATATGGGCATGGACGCCTTTTCCCTCAGCTAAAGTCCTTTTGCCAATGCAGTGTTGTAGGATACCAACATAGGGATTGGTGTTTGCAGAGCTCTTGTTGGCACCTTAAGGAAATTGAGCTACTCTTGGTTTTTCCTTGAGAGTAGAGACAATACTAAAACTAGTAAATGTTGATCTAGTTCCATGACCAAAATTCAAACCCATCTTGCTATTCTTTGCATTCTCCAAAAACCCATTGTCATTTTCACTCACTTACATTTTTGTGTATCTAAAATTGCCATCAGAGTATATTTCCCATTAAAAAAAAAAAACATATGAACATTTTCGATCAATCGATATGCCTATTCTTTGCATTCTCCAAAACATACATCTTCATTTTCACTCGCATTTCTGTGTATCTAAAATTTCCATCGGAGTATATTTCCCATAAACAACATTTATTTGAACATTTTCAATCCACTGGTATGGTTACAAGCTAGAAATTAAAATAAGTTTAGACTTCATTACCTTTTATCTTTTTAACTCGGCCAAGCTCAATAAACAAAATTTCATTCCCACCAAATATGTAGGGTGGAGCAAATTTTTTTTGGTGGGAAATAAGGGTACAATAACATGGATGTGTAGCTATTCAAATTACCAAATATTATACCCCTACCATCAAATAGGACATTTATTTGAGTAAAATTATGAAATACCATGGAACAATTATGCTTAGAATGTATAGCCAAAGCATCAAGAGTTAGAATAGAGCAATTAAGTGGTTACAATAAAAATAGTACACATTGAAAATATCATATACAAATGTATCATACATACCAAGCTAAATGTGGTAGATAAAACAACTTCTTCCTATATGTAGTGTCTTAGATGGGCAAGGAAAGGTGTCATCAAACCTCTTCCACAAAAAAAAAAAAAATTAATAATAAAAACATCATTTTTGAATTAATATTAATGCTAAGTTGTAATTTACATAAGCTAATGTATATTAAATCTACTTCACTTGTATGGCGTGATATTTTAATATGTGCAACATCTAATATTTGAGCAATATCAAAATCTCCATAGGATTCAAACCAATTTCATAAGAGTCTAATTTTTTTTTATGTTCATAAGGTACGTTCAAACTAGATGAACAACTTGATATCCAAGTTAAAAACTAGTATCTTTAGTTCAATGGATATGACCCTAATAATAAAAAAATGTAGATATGCATGAAAAGGTAAGTTTTCAACTAAATGAAATGTGTCCTCTACTAATTAACCAACACTTATCCTTAGAGACATTCTTCATAATGTATTTGAGTCAGCTATAATCTCACTCTCATTTTGGATAATATGTTAGCCTTTGAATTTAATTTCCCGTTAATGTGATCAAATGATATAACCCTAAAGATTCTAATAAGCTCCACGATTGTAATCATGGACTAATCCAATAAAGAAGTGTTTAAGGAAGTATAACATTTCATCCAATCTATAAAAACTTTTGAATCCCCTATCACTTGTAAGTTTAGAATTCTAAAGTGACAAAATAAAAAAGACTAACATAAATGACTAATGCATATTATTGCAGTACTTGTTAGGGAGTTGTACTTTTGTTCCTAGACTAAATTACTCATTCACATTACTCATTTTTAGTTTTATTATTTATTAGCTAGTCATATATTTTAACTTAGGACTAAGTTAGTCATTTATGATATTCATTTTTAGTTGGGTTACTTAATTTGCTCAATTTTGGTAGTATTTCACTTGGAAAAGCAATGGTGACCAACGTTTTTAGTCACCTAGTCACTAATTTCTGATTTTCTACTAGGGAATAAGGAGGCTCACACATGTATTCATGAAGGGCGCATGTCTTCAACACAAAGTAATGCACTCAAGTAGTGTGCACTCCTCCATCCTGAAGGTGTGCACTCAACACAAGAGCATGTCTTCATGATCTTGAAGTGTGCTTTTTCATTAAAGGGTGATTTTCTTGCCTTTTTTCTACTTTTTTGTGCTTTTCATATGCTTTTCGAGTGTGAGCATGGCGAAAAGGATAGTTTCTAAGTCAAGAAAATTTATGAGTTCATCCAACCATGGACCAAATAACAAAGGCACTTCTAAGGGTTAGATGATGACACTTAGGAAACAATGACTTAGGAGGATATGGCACTGGAAGAAAACATAAGAATAATAAAACAAACCACATAATGACACTGAGGGGATTGAAATAATAGTTGTTTAGAAAAATCCTATAGATTCACGAGTTCATGCAATTTACTAAAGTACAGGACAATAATCTACTTCTACTTTCAATGAGTGGAAGCCAATAGATCGATGAAGACAATAAGAACAAGAAGAAGATAAATCAATGACACATAACACAATAAGTTTATCTAGGGAAATCCACTTCTCAAAACACCGCCTATCTGTATTGCATTAATAAAAAATATGAGTGAAGATACAAAGCTTATTCTCACTAGAACAATTTCGTAAAAGTATAATAAACACTTAGCTCACAAGCTAGCTCTATCCAAATCCTTTTCCTCTTTTGCTGCTCTCCAAGCCCCTATTTCCTTAAACATTTCCTATGGCTCAATTGCTCATATTAATGGGAATACAGTGCTTCCAAACCTACGCAATCCAATCTAGGTCCATTTCTTGATTGCATGCATGATCTATACAATTGAATGAATCATACAACTGATAGTACATTGTCCCTGCACTCTAGTCTCAACTGGGTCTTTCTCATAATCAACATGAATGAATTTCTGATGAGGGAATCTTTAGTTATCTAGATGTTTGGTCAATTTAGTGTGTCCTAAATTTCTACATTAATTTGTCAATCCGGGAGTCATAAATTGTTGAAGTGTGGCGCACTATATTTGCAAGATAACCTATCTCTTACTTTTTTTCATTTTTGGTTTTTTTATTTTGTTTTTTGGTTTATCTTCGTTGATTTCCTAATGTGAGATGGAAATTATAAAAGACAAGTATGGATATAAATGTTCAAGGCAATGATGTCCTTTATAATGATTTCCAAAACTTCAAACTTCAAAAGGGGTTTAAAACATGTAATGATAAAATTAATTCCTAAAAGAAAATGTGCCACTATACTAGTCAAACAAACAGTGAACTATTGATCATGAAACCATTATCCCTACTGCTGTCTAAATACAAAAGAAACTGTACTCAAAGAAATCCAAAAATTGCAAGTAAAGTAAGGCTAAAATCAAATTACATCAACTCATATTCTGACCCCTCGCCAATTAGTCTCGCTATGGCTTTCAGAGGTAATCATAAAAAACTTGAGCAAATTGATATCTAATTTGCAGGAAAGCAAACTAATATCAAATTACACACTCATACTTCAATCCCTCACCATTAGTCTCGCTATGGCTTTCGGAGGTAACTAATAATGACATGAGCAATCCAATATCTAATTTGCAGAAAAATAAACTAATATCAAATTACACACTCATACTTCAATCCCTCACCATTAGTCTCACTATGGCTTTCGGTGGTAACTGATAATGACATGAGCAACCCAATATCTAATTTGTAGAAAAATAAACTAATATCAAATTACACACTCATAGTTCAATCCCTCACCATTAGTCTCACTATGGATTTCAGAGGTAACCGATAATGACATGAGTAATTTAATATCTAAGCCAACTAATAAAGCCAATGAACAGAGCTAAAATAAACAAAGCAGAGTTGGAATTAAAAACTAAGAAATGTAAGTAAGTAGAAAGATAAAACTGATTCCATGTCATTAGTCATTGTAAAACTATGTGCAAATGCCTGGGCTGCTTACTGTAATCTGGAACCAATACACTGATCAGCGTTAACAGTAATGGAAATCATATAAAATTATGGACAAAAAAAAAAAAATTGTTAGTGCCATAAGAAATGCAATATATACAAGTGAATAACTATGGCATAATGAATGTAAAAACACAGCATGAAACTATACAACAATAAACAAATCCTCGGTGTGTACAGGGGCCCTCTGCACAACCTCGGGCAACAACTATCAACCACGAATTATGCTTAGAAACAGAGTCTTCTCATATATTCAGAATGCAATCATAATGACGAAACAATGTCACAGCACAGTGGACTTGTTAACAGTCAACAATACATTCAAAAAGACTAACTATGATGTGTATGGAGATGCATTATTTATAACAAAAGGCTACATAACTGATTTCCTAAAAACTGCGCTGACATAGGACACGTGAACGACAACGTCCATGGATCTAGCATCATGGTTGTCGAGATGATGCAATCTAATGAAAGCGACTTGTTGGATTTGCATTGTGGGCAGCCTACAGGTGTCAGCGTGCCTCCAGAAGTTTAGAAACAGTCACGGAAGTCTTTACGTGCTTGAAATGGAGTCTTGTTGCTGTAGGAATTCTCCTATTTAACCACCACTTGACCCCCGTTGACTACGACCTCCTTTGACGAATCCAGCTAGACCAATGGGACACGAACCATGTCCACATCATTTCCAACTTGCCCATGTGGCTCAATTTGCCTAATGATACCTGCAATGTAGACTTTAAAAAAAACAACTGCGGAAAGTTGAACTAGCTGCGGAAAGTGACAAGATTCCGCAACTCATAAGAAAAAATCTAGTTCAAACCGAAACACAAAGACATAGTCAATAAACCACTTTAATTTATCTTTTATAACTAATATGTAATGATATTGATAGCTTAGGAGGTTCAGGTAAATGGAAAGAAACTAGAAAAAGGTGTAGGAAAGATGCAAGTTTGGGCTCAACATACCCCCACTATGAAGGTGTTGCATGTCCCCATGCAACCAAAATTTTGACTATCCCCCCTTCAAACCATATGTTCTGAAGCTTCTGCCAGTACACCTAGTTGTCTTCTTCTCTTTCTTGGTGTTGCTAACATCATGGGCTTCTTCATCAAGCATCTAAATTTGAGATTGATCAGCGCTCTACTTATCTTCTTGTACTTTTTATTCAATTTCTTGTTCTTTTTCTACCAGAGCCCGAGATGTAGCATGGTATTATCATGAATGATCTTATCCATTCTACTCTACTCCTTTAATGCTTCATTTCATGTTTAATATGTCTATTTAGGACCTCTAACTCAAAAATTTCCTGTTTCAATGACTGGATTTGAGGGTCTTGTGCTGGATGAGGCTGTATGGATGAGGTGCTAGGACCTGTGGTTCTCTTTTCCAAGGATTCTATATAATCATACATCTCCTGCTGATTTGGGCCTATCTCGGGTGAAGTTTTCCTTGAGCTGACCCCAAAGTCCTGTTGAGGAGAACTAATTTCATAGTCTGGCTGAGAAGGGCTCATGTCAACATCTGGAGGACTAGTTTCAATGTTTGACTAAGAATGAGGTGGACTACGGCCAGCTGGAGATTGTTTCGGTGTTCCTTCTCCCAAATCAATAAAATGGGGTCCCTTTGTTTGTGCCTTCATCCACTTTCCCTTAAGCCTGATGCTTCTTTTTAAATGATGTGGTCTAGTGCCCTCTTCTTCAATACTCTGTTTTCCTTTTTCTTTCCACCTGTCTGTAGTTGATTTTCCTTGGAGGTGAGTTAGCCTTTCAGACAGTGGCTGGTGGTCCTCTTCTAAGGAGGGCTCTAGTGATTGGTAAACATCCTCTATGTTTTTCTTCTCTTTCAATTTCTTTTGCCTTTTATCCTTGGTTCTTTCCAACTTCTCTTCTTGATCATCATCTTTGGTTTTGCTAATAGGAGGGTTTTGAATTCTTATGCTAGTTTCCCTTTTCCTCTTTTTCCTTACTGTACTGCTCTCGGGCACTTCAGGTGGATCTTGAAAATAATTTCTCACTAAAAATCGTTCCCAAGTATCCCTTTTTTTCCTCAATTGGTCGTCAATTAAAATCTTCACCAGCCCATGATGATATAAGTGGGGTTCTATATCCTCTACATTCTTTTGGATGGTTGTAGCCATCTTTTTCAAGCTCAGCAATAAAAAGTAAGGTAGATTTAGGGTTTGATTCTCTAAAAAGTTCATCAACAGTCGAGTATGATACATATACATTGCTCCAAAATGGTCATCACACGTAATGAACTTTTTGAATAACCAAAAGTAAACTGGCCCATTTCTCTTCTAAGGCATGAACAGGAATTCCTCTTTTGAATATCGTCACATCCATACCTGGGTTATGTAGGATCACTCTCCAAGCTTCCTCGCCAATGCTCTTTTTCTTGAACCAGCATTCACCTTATTAAGGGAGTTTTGTAGTAGCTTCTATGGATGCTGCTGTAACTGTAAACTTGAGGTCCCCAATTTTCACCTCCAGGCCATTGAAAGACCTCGCAAAAGCTTTTGTAACCTCCTTATTGTAGCCTTTAAACTTCTGAATAAACTGAAGCCATTTTTCCTTTTTCAATATGTTCTTGACTTGCGGGTATCCTTCCATAAATTTGGGTCCCTCTAGTTTTTCCCTCAACCACTGACCCGTTCTTTCCTTCTGTTCTATAATTTGTCTGCGTGAGAAGGTTTTAGCGGAGGTGAGACGACTAGACTAATAGGAATGAACAGGGTTTGTGGAGAAAGCTAGTGACTGTAAGCAGAAAACAGAGGACAGGTAGCTGAGGTGAATTCACGGAATAGAGTGGAGTCTTATGTGAACGAGGTGGTAATGTAGCCGTGGCTTCAATAAAATAGTAGGGGAATGACGGAAGAATTTTGAAAATGGACGGCTGTGGAGTAGACATAAGCACATTAATGAAATGGTTGCGTAATCTATGCGGTGGAGGAGAACTGTAATCAAATCAACCACATCTCATAATTACAGGTGGAGTGTGAAAATGCATCCAAACTTGAGTTAGATATGAGAATTAATCATGAGGCCATTGGAAAAATAAATGTATGATTCGTGGAGGAATGTCATGGAATGAAATGGTTATGGAGGCTATCATGCTAATCATTGCATATAGTTGAGCTTGTGATTTAATAACTATGCAAAAATGTGTTCTCAATGCCATTTGAAATAAATTTTTGCTCATACCTTGGAATGTTTGCCACTTGTTGTCCATAACCTTTGATTGGTTGCCTTGTTGATGCCTTTAGGTGCCCCATGTCCTCGGTTATACCTGCATTTTTTTTTTTTTTATTATTTCCCATCATCTAACTGCCAATGTTAAATGACAGGGTGCTAGCTGTGGAAACACAACTGGCTGCAGAATCAGTGAGTAGCTGCGGAAACTGACTCGACAACCTTATAATTGAATGAGATGGATACATGATGATTGACTGACTGAAAATGGGCATAAATATTTTATGAATGAAATGGAGTTGAATGAAATGAAGTGGTGTGTAATGAAATGAGATGGAGTGGAATGAAAAATGAGAAAGAGAGAGATTTTTTTGAAAATATAGGGTGTCAGGAGTTCCTGATTTTCGCCCTGTATTTTTTGTATAAGACTGCCAATCAGTGATTGGTTTTCAAGCTTATACATTTTATTTTATTAATTTTTTTTTGGAGAATAGAAAAGAACAAAAGCTAGGTTGGTGGGGAAGAAGGATTCTTCTTTACCAACCTTATTGCAGAACTATCTTTAAAGATTTTGAAAAATTACTCCTTTGAGAGCGGCTTATGATAGATCTTTAATCGGTGGCCATTCACAATAAGAGGGGTTTGATGTTCATCAATGGTTTTGATTCTTAATGCTCCATTGCTAAGGACTTTGTCAATCTCATATGGCCCAAGCCAATGAGTCTGAAATTTACCTTTGAAATCTTTAAACTTGGAATCAAATACCAATGCCCAGTCTCCTTCTTGAAACTTTTTCTCTTTGATGTATTTGTCATGCCACTTAGCTCTTTGATATTGAAGTAGATCAGTTCTTAGGATTTCCTCTTGTCTGATCTCATCTAGCTCATTCAACTACTCTATTCTATGCTTTTGGGCTTCTGATAGATCCATCCCCAACTGAACTTCCATCTTGAAGGGTTTGACTTGAAACCCAATGGGGAACAAGACTTCTTTCCCATAAACAAGTTCATAGGGAGAATGTCCTGTTGTATTTCTCCATGTAGTTCTATAGGCCAACAAGGCTTCATGGAGCCTTTTTTCCCAATCTCTTCTATGTAGATGAACAATTTTGTGATGATACTTTCGAGAACTTTGTTTGTAGACTCCACTTGACCATTTTCTTGCGGATGGTAAGGAGTAGATCTTCTGTGCTTGATTTTGTATTCTTCCATTAGCTTCTCCACCAAGTTAGATGCGAATTGACTTCCTCGATCTGTCACAATTTCTCTTGGAACACCAAAGTGAGTAAAAATATCCTCATAAATAAAATTAAAAACTGAATTTTCAGTAGCAGAAACTAATTCTTTGGCTTCTACCCATTTAGTGACATAATCAGTACATACCAATATATACTTCTTTTGCTTAGATGGCAGATTAATAGGTCCAATGAAATCTAAAGCCCATTTTTCAAAGGGTTCGATGAGTACCTGTGGTTGCAATGGCATTTCATTTGAAAGGTTAGGTTTCCCTACTCTTTGGCAGTTGTCGCACCTTTTGACATATTGTTTTGCATCTTTAAAGTGGGAAGGCCAAAAATATCCCAAAGAGAGGATTTTATAGGCTGTCCTTTTGTCAGCAAAGTGTCTGCCACATGGTTCATCATGACATGCCTTGAGGATGTCAGGCATTTCATCTTCCCTAACACATCTCCTGATCACAAGATCTGGCCCTGTT
>APFE030711192.1:3177-27425 GCA_000404065.3 Pinus taeda
CTGGGTTATATTGTGACTCCTTAGACTCCTATATATAGAAAGGAGGTTTTATCATTTGAATCATCCAAGAATTGTTCATTTATGTAATGTAAAGGAGGTTGCCCCCTCGAAGAGGCTGAATTATAAGGTGTGGATCTATCTTTATTATCTTTTTCTTGAGCTGGTTTCATAACAGACACCTTGAAGGTCTTTTTAGAGCTCCTCCAAATACCTATAGAGTTTGAGTTATTCAAATTACACAACACTTCCCTAGAATGGTAGATGAAGAAGAAAAAAAGGAAATTATGGAGGAGGTTTCGATGGAGGAGCTCAAATCAGTGTTGCACAATATTCAAAGAGATAAGAGTCTTGGGTTGAATGGTTGGGGTGTTGAATTTTTCCTAGAGCTTTCTGACATTTTGGGTCTCGATCTCTTCGAGGTGATTGAAGAATAAAGGAAGGAAGATCGAATTTATCCACCTTTTAACTCAACTTCATTGCTCATATTTCTAAATTGAGCCAACCTCTCTCCTCAAATTTTCGCCCCATTTCCCTCTATAATGACATTTATAAAATTATTTCCAAGGTCATCATGGCCAAGCTCAAACCTATTTTATCTAGATATATCTCCCTGGAACAATTTTCTTTTTTAGAGGAGAGACAAATTCATGAAGCTATTAGGGTGGCCTAGGAGGGTATTCACAATATTAAATCTCAAAATTTGAAAGGGACAATTATCAAAATTGACATATCTAAAGCTTATGATAGAGTAAATTGGATTTTCATTAGGCTCCTATTTACTCATCCAGGTTTCAACCTAAACTTCATTAGCTAGGTTATGAGTTGTTTACAATCGGTCTCTTTTGTGGTCCTCATAAATGGTTCAACTTCCCCTATCTTCCATTCTCAAAGGGGGTTGTGTCAAGGTTTCCCTCTTATCTCCTCTACTTTTCTTACCGATGGCTAAAGGCCTTAGTCATCTCCTAATAGAGGTGAAGAGGCATGGAAATTCTCATGGTTCTCTCATCGCAAGGTCTCTAGCTAATATGCACCTTCTATTTGTTGATGACATTCTTATTTTCTGCAATGGAGATGCTACAAAGATTTGTGTGCTCATGGAGATTTTTTCTCTCTGTGGGCAAGCCATAGGGATGTCTATCAATTCTCATAAATTTACTATTACTCACCGTAATATCTCTGAAATGGATATCTATCACATCCCTCAGCTTCTCCCTTACGATTCCCAATTGATGGAGTTTGGTTTGAAATATTTGGGCTTTCAGTTGAAACCTTATTGTCACAGTATAGCGAACTAGACTTGGCTCATTGCCAAGGTGGAAACACATTTGATCGGTTGGTGCCACAAATGGCTTTCACGAGCAGGTTGAATGGTTCTTATGAAATTCGTGTTGGAAGCCATCTTGATTTATTGGGAATCCTTAGCTTGGATCCCCAAATGTTTTTTGGAGAAAATTGGGATGCCATGGGTTAAATCAAATCATATTACTCTACCAAAATCCCTGGGCGACTGGGGCCTAAACAACTTATTTATTTTTTCAAAAGCCTTGGCTACCAAATGTGGATGGAGAGTAATCTCTACACACAGCTTATGGATGTCGATGGTCATCCAAAAGTATCTTTCCCCTAGTGCTCTATAGTACTGGATCAAAAGGCCAAACAAACCCAGATCAAATATATGTGTCATTTGGAGGGCAAATATTAATTCTTTAAATATCATTGGTAGTGGCCTTGCCTGGAGAGTAGGCAGGGGGGATAAGGTAAGACTCAACATGGATCCATGGCTTGGTAGTGGCATGAGTGACTAATTGCACCATGCTCTTACTAATATGCTCAAAGATAAAGGGTTTAATGAACATGTTCACATATTTTATCCTGGATCTACATCTATTTGGAGTCAGGGATGGCTTTCTCTAGAGGCATTGGGTTTGGAGGGGGATTTCGAGGGGTCTTTGGCAAGAGTATCTTCCAGCCCTAATTGATGCTCACATTAGAATTACAAACAGACCAAACAAACTCACTTGGAGTATTTACCCTCTTGGATCGTACTCTCTAAAGCAGGGCTACATTTTCCTTTTGGCAGATAAAGTGGTAGTGGAGCAAAAATGGTTATGGAAGGCAGTATGGAAAGCAAACTGTCCCCCAAAAGCCAAACATCAAAAGGGAAATTATCATAACAAAGAGACAAGAACACAATACATTGGCATTCTTCCAGGGTCAAAACCTCTCCCTCTTAGAGAGGAAAACCCACATAAAATTCTTCTTATGGAGATTCCAATTGACGAATACCAAGACCATGACCTTTGACTAATCATGTCACTCCATCACCAAGCCATCAATCCTCTTCTTCATATTGTTGAGATCATCGTCATCACTACACCACTGAGACATCCATTACTGCTGCAACATCACTGAGATATTTGTGAGAGCAAGATTGTTGCACCATATCACTAATTTTACTTGGCTCTTTGTTGCTTATTGAGATCATCATTATGAGGTTTCTACATATGGGATTATATCCTCGAGACAGAGCCATCATTGAGATCATAACTATGCTTAAGGTTATGACTGCAGAGAGTAGCATCGAGACCCTTATCTTTAGTCTTATGCCGAGAATGTAACCATTACAATAATACTTATCTGAAATCACAATCATGCCATCCGAAGTATGATACTTATGCAAAGGGACACCGTGTTGTATCCATCTGAGTTTCAACACTTTGAGTTTGACCGAGATTTCAAAGTGGAATGTGAAGGTATCACTGCACCTTATCACCAAGATTCTGCTCCTAACTATCCCATCTGAGAGTGTACTCCTTCAAGACATACGAAGCTGTAGACCTTGTTCTTATCCTAGTTATTTAAGAGAGAATGTGAGATTATGTTCCTTTTTATACAGAGACTTCCATAATACTATCTAGTATGATAAAACATAATGTTTCCTTCTTGTACCGAGATTTATGAGATATATACGAGGGTGTCACTATGATTACCACAAAGATTTCAAAGGTATGCTATCCAAATTTTGTTTTTCATATGAAGTTGCAGAGAAGTCCTTCACCTTAACTAAGATTGATATTGACTTCTCTTCTTGTTGTATATTGTTTGTTGAAGACTTGATCTTTCTCTTACTTCAACTGGTTTTGATGTCCTTCTTGAAACTGATCCTTAAGTGTCTTTTTATGCCCTTCCTTAGACTACAACCATACCTCTGATACCATGTTGAAAAATCTAGGGCATAGAAATTAGGTGATTTCTCTTTTATTGATAACTGCTTGTGAATACTTTTTACTTCTTTAGAATAGGATCTTCTCTTTCATTAGATTATTATAGTATTCTTCTTCATCAAACAACTACCAATGATGATCTGAAATTGTGAAGTGCTTTTACAATTTATCTTAGCTTGATATTTTACTTATTATTAATGTGTGTGTTTACTTCATCAAACTGCTGCCACGACCATAACTCTAATATCATGTTGAGAAATCTAGGGCATAGAAATTAGGTGATTTCTCTTCTATTGATAACTACTTGTGAATGCTTTTTACTTCTTTAGATTAGGATCTTCTCTTTCATTATATTATTATAGTGTTCTTCATTAAACAGCTACCAATGCATAAACAACTACCTACGGCTTCCAATGAGGATCCAAAATTGTGAAGTGCTTTTACAATTTATCTTAGCTTAATCTTCTTCTTATTATTAGTGTGTGTGTTTACTTCATCAAACTACTACCAAAAACAAAGAGACAAGAACACAAGATGTTTGGCTTTCTGCCAGGGCCAAAACCTCTCCCTTTTGGAGAGGAAAACCCGCACAAAATTCTTCTTATAGAGATTTCAATTGACGAACACCAAAAATATAACACTTGACCTACTAGGCCACTCCAAGACCAAGTCACCAATCCTTCTTACTATTGAGATTATCATCAACATTGTTGCTTCATCGAGTTCATCATTCATGCACCTTCACTGAGATATTCATCACAATAAGGAGAACATAATTGTTGCACCATATCTCCATGTTCTCTTAAGATCATTACTGCACTTTCTCACTGAGATCATCGTCATGTTGATGAGACTTCCATACTGAGATATGTGAATGCTTCAATGATGTCTAGTGTGTATCGTTGAGAGCTTCTTGTACTAAGATTTTCCTAGTATGTCGAAACTGTAATCATGATGATCATTCGAAATGCTATACTCTTGTACCCTGTCCGAGATATTGTCGTTTCTGGGCCATCCAAAATTCTGTACCACACCTCCGAAATTTCAAACAAGTCTGAATTGATACCTTCCGGTAAAGCGGATTACAATCCTTGTTCTTCACCGAATCATCTCAAAAAAAATGTGAGTTTTGTTCTATATTTTTGCGATGACCCTAACTTGGTATATATAGTGGTTATGCCTCCATTTTTTGAGCCGACTTTAACAAGTGAAGCGTTGTGTGTCATTTATATGAGTCGACATGTCATCTTTTAGTTGTTTAATTCAATTTTGCAGGCTGACATGATGTTCTCTTCATCGTTTTGCTTCTAGTTTTCTTAGAGAAGAATGGTGCTTGTCTTGGAGGGATTCTTGACACTAGGTTGACCCATGTACATTACATAAATGCTCATAAAGAGCTCTTTAACATAATATTGACTCTTTGAATTTTCTAGACCTATGGAATGAGCAAGAAACTCATTCATATAATTTTAAATAATATTTATTTTTCTTGACAAGTACAAAAATCAAAATTACATTGACAAATACTGAACCTAGTTACACTTTTCTTCAACACAAAGAAGGTACATGATTGGGTCGAGTTGGTGCTCGTTATGTCAAAATAATGGGGAATGTGTTGTGCACTTGTTCATGGCATGTCCCTTCTTTAAAAAGGTGTGGAATGTATGCAGATTTCACATGTGCCACACTATTTCTTTGGAAAGGAGAGACCTAAAAGTTGCTTGGCTATCATAGTGTGCTAATCCTAGTTGTTGACCTTTCAAAGCTTTGCCCCTCGTTGTTTTTTTGGGGGTATGGTTGGCTAGGGACATGGTGACCTTCCAGGATAAGATTTTGATCCTTGTGCACATTGCATATGAGGTTCTTGTTATCCTTAGTCACTACCGTTAGGGAAAAGGTAGTGTTGCTCTCTGAGTGATAATTCATGAATGCATTGACAACTCAAACGGATGGTGCCTCTATTAACAATGGTCAATTATGTGGTGGAGGGTTTACCTTATTCCTTTCACAGTGTCAAAGTCAAAATGGGTTTGCGCCCCAAGACAAATAATCAAGCAGAACTCTTGGCATGCAAATTATTATTTTTATTTGTTCTTTAAAAGGGATGCACACAAATTCACATCTTTGGCGACTCTATGCTAAATAAACTGGCTTAGTACTACTATTTCTTGCAAGAACATCCTCCTACTCCCTATTCTAGAGGAGATTAAGTGAACCATTAACACATTCATTTCTTTTTCATGCTCACATATTTATAGGGAAAGGAACCATATTGCAAACCTCATGTCCAATTGTGGTCTCCATATGGAAAGTGATCTTTGGGCTATATATGAACAGATAAATGGCTAGAT
The DNA here is from genome assembly GCA_000404065.3 of Pinus taeda. Lineage (NCBI taxonomy): Eukaryota > Viridiplantae > Streptophyta > Pinopsida > Pinales > Pinaceae > Pinus > Pinus taeda. Next base: position 8,753 of record APFE030711192.1, read on the forward strand.
GTTCGAGTTCTTCCACCAACCTTTGAGGGACATAATAAGAGCTCCAGCAATAGCTTAAGGACTTTTTCACACAGGGAATTATATTTCTCTATGCTCTGTTTTCTTTTGTTCGAGCTACAAGCATGTTTTTGTTGATAGATTTCTCACGTCCATATTCATTCACAATACCGGATATTATTATGTCTACATGACAAAACCTTTGATTTTTGCCTAACAAATAACAGACTTGCCCGATTTGTGATGGTGTAGCAATCCCTGTCAATGTTGGCTATGTGCATCATTTTTGTTTTGCTTGTTTTCACATGGTTACTCTCAAGATCAAAATTGTAATTTTCATACATGTTTATGGATTGATATCTCCTTTTCTTGTTTTCATGGAGGAGTTGAACACCTCCTTGTTTTGTTTTGGTGGACGTAAAAAATGCAAAGGGTTTCTTTTGACCGGTCTCCCCGGACAGTTTCATTAGTTGTCAGTTTCGAGGGATTATATATATATATATATATATATATAATATATATATTATATTATATTCACTCATGAATGTATATACATAATGTAAATTCACTCATTTATTATGAACGATACTTTTCTTCGGGAAAATAAATAAATAAATAAGAACCATGAATACTTCTGTTTAGTATAGTATAGTTTTGTTTAGTCATACATTCGATACATGTACTTAAAATTACAAATAAGAGATAACAATAAAGAATAAGCCCTTGTAATATCTTAAAATAACTTTTACCATTATAAAATCTCCCTATCCATTTAATCCTTAGTTAGATTGGTTTGTTTAAATGTTAAAAAATTGTTATCCTGTGAGTTGTTGCTATGTCCATGCTTTGCTATGGTTCTCGTGTGAATATAATTAATGTTGCCAATGTTGCCAAAACTCTCAATTTTTAGGATTATTCTTAATTTTAAAAACTAAAATTTTCGTTATATTTCACATTCAAATTCATATTCGCTGAATTGACCTATTTTTTTTTTGCTTATTCCTGAGTAGCTGACCAGCAATTTTTTTTTAGCATGCCTAGTTTTTGCGGTTGCTGCCTCAATTGAAATTCTATTCATTTGTAGTATTTCTTCGATTAAAATCCTTATTCATTCATTTGAAAATGCCAACTCATGATATTCTTAAATATATGGCGTTAATGGTTTTTGTAATAGCACGGTGGAATGCGTTTCTTGAAACCCAAACCATGCAATTTTTGGTTGGAGCAGTAAGGAAATATTTTAGACGTGTTGCTTAAATAAACTCAGTCAACATACAAATGAATAAGCTGAGAATTTAATCTAAATTAGACGGGGAAAGCTCCCATCGGTCTAGCCCGAAACTACAGCCAAATTGTTAGAATGCATTTCCTCATTATTGGATGATTTCCCTGTGTGCAGTTTTGATTGTTTAGATATGATGTTTCATTTTTCCGCTACTCAAACATGGCAGTAAAACAAAAGGCTGGTTGTATTCCCAAAATGTTATATATTTGTTCAAATTTCCTTAGTAAACTGCACCTTATTATTATCCAAATCCTTACATAAAAAATCAGCTCTCTTTCTTTTGAAGGCACAGACTATTTTAATTGAAATTTTTGAAAATTCACTAAATGTACCTTGGCACACATTCTTATTTTAGGGACACATTATACTTTCCCGTGTGATTCATAATGGGCAATATTAGGCAACATTGGACTGTCAGAAGAAAAAATAGAGTAAGCCCCAAAATAGGGGCTGAAAATATGCAACGAGAGGCATGTTCCATAATCATATGCGCATAACCACTTCAAGGGCAGATTAGTTATAGCAATGAGCTATTCTTTTTTATATGTTTGTTTTCAGCAATGATAAGTTGTGTCAAGATTTTCCTGCAGAATGCTTGAAATTAGAAGCACCATGAAGTTAATTACTTAATTGACAGGATTTTAATCATCTAAAGATGGGACGCTAATATTCAAGAAGTCCTCTAAACAAAAATCTGATGCCCTCTTATGAGTATATGTAAATATTGTTTGAATTCAAGTTTAATTCACACTGGAACGCAGTAGGAAATAATTTTGCACAAACATCTAACATTTTATTCTATTAAGATACTTGACTTCAGAGTCTCTCATTTACTGATATATTAAGGGAAAGGATTGCATCGTCTCTCATTTATTGATATATTAAGGGAAAGGATTGCATCAAACTTCCTGGAGAGATTTATCTACCCAATGGAATGTTTGAAGTTTTGCAATTTCGCAGATGATTTTTGTTCAGGGTAGTCTTAGGTACCTCTTTTGTGTTAGAATGCAACTTGTTTTGTGAACCTTGTGCCGCCCTCTATGAGTCAGTTTGCCTGTGAAAGCAGGGTAATATCTCACCCCATTTAAAGTGGTCTCCCAAACCAATTGGGATCACGTACCATCTGATCTCCTCGATAGTGGAACCTCTCATAGAACTATTTGGAATATACAATTACCTTCCCTCGAAGAGTGAAAAATATTGCATGAAATAATTGCTAGTTTACCTTTTTTGTTTTAACTATGTTCTCTTTTCGCTCGTAGAGTACTCAACCTTTGCCTTTGCTAGAAGCACTTGTGGACAAGCTTCTCCTGTAGGAAAGTTGTTGACACCTAATCTTAAAGGATTATTGTAAATATTGTCAGTTATGCATTTGAGAAAACCATGAGACTTTAAAATTGGAATCCCAACCCCGGATGCAGGTGTTAGACGGCGTTAAAAGGGTGGCGGTGAGCTGTCCACTGGGCAAGTGGCAGCCCAAACGGGTTACGAGTACCAAGCATTTAAGATGCCGGCAGGTGAGCGCTTCGGGATCATTCCACCATCGCGCGAAGGCGTTTAAGGCACCTCCTCCTCGCATCAAACCAAATCCTCTGCAACCTTGGGTATTCATTGCAGAAGTTGGCCCGCACATGGCTCGCCGTTGGCATAGTCATTATAAACCTGGTCTCCGAGGCAAGGTATGGATCTGCATTTGGCTTTTCTGGTTTTACTGTGTGCATGTAATGTGGCAGGTCTCCATTGCCGGCAGCGCAGAGGTTAACCCCCTGTCCATTGTTAATCCCTCTCCGCTCTCTGTGCCTCATTACCTGAGCCGAGAGGCTGCAACATTGCCGGAGCTCGACGTCTTTGCTAGCTTCCCAAGCAATTCCCGGCCTGAGTGCTGGGTGCTGCCTCTTCTGTTTCTCATCCCCTTCCTACCGCTGCTCGAGCCCCCGTTTGACATTCTCTGTGTTAAGTGGACCTCCTCAGCTCCCTGGCACTCCTGTTTTTTTGAGCCTCCGTCCGTTCATCTCCCCTTCCTCCCCTCTTTGCGATGTCGCCGGAACGTCTACGCGCCAGTTGCAGACGTGCTGGGCCGAGAGGAGGGAGAGGCCGAACCTCTGTCCCTCACTCCACAGATTCCCTATCCGATGACGCCAACAGCGCCCGCCGTCGCAGAGGAAGACGCCCTGGGTCTGCCCAGTCCAGGCCCTGTCAGCACAGTTTTCACCCCTCCTCCCGCTTTAGCTTCCCTGTTCTCCTGGACTCAGATACATTTTATGTATCGGTCAAGATTAAGAAATGTGAAGCTGAAGGCCACGGTCCTCCTGCAGAAATTCAGCCTCCCTCTCCGCCAGCTCCGCCTCTGGACCGGCCTCCCTTGCTGCCAGCTCTTCAATCTCCCGCTCCTGTACCAGAGACGCACAAAGCAGCAAAATCTTCAGTGGATGCGGGGGCAGGCCCAAGTGCACCAGCGGAGGATGATGCGCCCCACACCGACTCAAGCGAGCCAGACCCATACTCCTGCCGGGTGGTGGAAGAAATTCCTTCAACCTCTGTGGACGACTGATCATCATCACCGGGTTTCTAGTCTTCAAGGTTGGCTCTGTCTTTTGGGGTTTAATGGCTTCTTCCTCTCTCTTCTGATATGTAAAGCTGATGCACCAGAAATGGATGCACAACCTCTGGTTTCTTTTTATGCTACAGTCAATGGTGGTTTCTAAGTCTCGAGTTTATTATATAGTGCTGGTCAACGCCTACGCGGATAAACTATATCTCTGTACTCCGGATTATAGATGGATTTCTGCTCTATGTTCTGCTCTGTTAGGTTTTGTTACATGCAAGCAAGTCTTGGCACATACTGATGTAAATCCCATCACTGCAAAAGAATGCAGTTCGAGGTTCGCCTCTCTGTAATTTTGTTTTTTGTACTATAATAGAAATTAGACTACTTTACAAAAAAAAAAAAAATTGGAATCCCAAGAGTCTCTCCGCTCATGTGTAAATTAATGATATGACTAGGGCAATAAACATGAAAGTAGTGGAGTTACTTCTGGTCTAAAATGGAATCAAAGCCAGCCCCATTATAGTTTTCTTCTGCATGTTAAAATTTGGGTACTAGAGGACAAGTGGTTCCTTAAGGCTTTGATCTTTGGCCGAGGGAAAAGTGTCCAAATTTATTTTTTACTTTTCTCCTAAAGTGAGTTTATAAGTGGTAAAGTCAATTTAATTTAAAAGTGACTTTATAGGTGCTAAAGTTACATTTTAATTTAAAAGTGACTTTATAAGTAGTAAAGTTACATTCTAATTTAATGATGACTTTATTAAAGTCAATGAAGAATTAGAAAGTGAAAAAGTGACTATGGAAATAAAAGGCTAAGTGGGTATTTATTTAAGTCGGTGAGTTAAAGAAATGAATTGGTTAACTGATCCAGGCACAACGACTACAAGAGCAACTCAATTTGTTCGAACCCAAGGAGAAATGTGGAGAATGAAGACAATGCTAGCCAAAGCGCTCAGGATGCAGGCTGAAGATATCAAAAGAGCTCACCAGGCCATCTCTCTCATTTCTACAAAGAATTTGGCTAAGCTAGATGCCATGGAATTCAATTTCAGTGCCCTAACTTAGGGAGTCAAAATCCTTTCGCAAAAGTTGAGTGTCCTCACTAATATCCTCAAGCTTTCCATTCGTCAAGGATCCACAACTGGAATGGAAGTCCCGGAGGAGGTAATCGGCACTAGCCAGGTGAAGCGCCCCACTCCTCATAGGATTTCGCAGCCTGAGAAAATGACTGCAACGGTCGGCCAAAGTGCTCCTAGCACAAACTATGTGATTTTGAAGCTATAATGGCTTCTTTGTTCCTTGTTTCTCTGATGGTTTTGTCTCTCTATGTCGTAGTTGTAGAGGTCCTTCAGGCCCTCTTTTTTTGGAACTACTGTCCAACAGCCCAAGGTGGTGGCTTTTTTCTGATTTAAACCCCTTTTTAGGCAGCCCTGCGTGGTTAGTCTAGGGTTCAGTGGCTGAAATTTTGTTGCTTATAGTCATTTTGAGCATGCGGTGATGTTTTGGCTTTGTTTGTGCATGCAAACATTTTTGTATCTTATGTATTTTATGAATTAATATATAACTGCTGATTTACCAAAAAAAAAAGTGGGTGAGTTGAAAAATAGAAAGTGAGAATTAAATACACATTTATTCTCATCCCTAGATCTAAATGAATCTCGGCCATTAGATCTTAGGGGAACTCAAAAGGTCATTTAGAGAATAAAAAGAGAAGAGAAGAGGAAAAGATCAATTCATTCTTTCATTAGCATTTGAGAGAAAGAGAAGAGAGAGCAAGGAGAAAATTTCTAGGAAGTGAGGAAGTGAAGAAGAGCAACAAGAAACATTTAAGCAAATCTAGGCAACGACATTTATTAGCACGGATCCCAAGGAAAAATCGTACAACATGCGAAAGACACAGATATTGAGGAAGAAGAACAACACAATAATCGAAGAAGAGGGACAACAGCAAGGGCATGGATTTCGAGACATATTTGGGTACGAATTTTGAGTCAGTCATACTGCTAAAATCCGTATAGTTTATACAAGAAGTTTTGGGCACATTTTTCGAGACAGGCCATACAACATTTAATGTTGTTTTATCGCTGTAAAAATTTATGTTTTGGTTGTTTGTTGATTGGCATGATTTTCGATGTGGAGTACGGAAATCGAGATAAGTTGTAATTTGTGGTTGCTGGAATTTTTACCGTGTATTTCAGTTTCTCTGTAAAAGTATTTTCAAAAGTAAAGAAGAGCTCTCAAACTGGTTTTCCCCAAGAGTTGTAGAAGGTTTTTCCAGGGTCACATTGACTAAAAATCATTGTGTTATTTTTTGTGTGTGACTGTCATAATTTCGCTGTGTTTTATTTCTGCAATTTCAGCAATTGTGAAATCTCTAAATTTGTGTTTTCTAGAAAAATATTGTCATTTCCATATTTTAGAATTTTTATCATTCTTGGATTTAAAACTAAATGCATGGAATGATAAGAAAAATTTATAACTAGAGTGGGGGTTGAAATTTCTTCACTGTACTCTAACTCCTATATGCAACAAATTTTGCTAATCAACCCATCCTTCATCCACGAGCATAGTCATGGAATCGCGTCCTCTGGCTTTTGGTTCTTCATTGTATATTCTTCGCACACTTCACCCTTCGCTCCTTTGATTCGAATGTATTGATTCACTGAAGGCCGGTTTCATAGTTGTTAGTGGACTCTGCAATTGATCCAGCATAAAACTGTTTGTATGTTCTTTGCACAAGGAATACAAACTGCTCGATTTCAGTATGTTAGTCCAATGTTGAAGTTTTTTTTTCAAGTTGTGAATCTATTATGGTGCGATTGTGTGTTAAACAATTTTTATATGTATGCTCCTCATTAAAGCTCATGTAACCTCCCCTATTGTCAAACTCGTTGTGTTAAACCGTATACACTCTCTATGAAGGCCATGACCGTGTCTTTTGCTAGGACTATTTATGCAATGCTTTTATGTTGAAAAGGTTGAATGGTATGATGTTGAATAACTTATGGTGTTGAGCTTTAAAAGAATCTCTTGATTGAGTGGTTGGTGATATTCTATTGAACCTTGTATATTTTGATATATGACATGCGAGCTTGGTTAATATATTAATTCATATATATCGGAGCATTGACTTATATAATACATATTTGAAAAGGTCAAAGATTATTTGAAGACCGTGTTGGTTCATACATAGCTCATATATTTGTATGTGTTGGTTCATACATAGCTCATATATTTGTATTTGTTGGTTAATACCAATGTCACATGGTTCAGGTTCGAATTTGAATTTGATTACAATTAAATTCGATTCGAGTTTTAATTTTTCGATGAAGTTCATATGAGGTTCACCATTAGGTTCGTTCATGTATATAATTTTAAAAATATATATAAAATAATTAAAATTACATAAATCTTTTATATTCATTTAATTAATATATATTTATAGTTTTTATCATATACTATATCAATAAATTTGTAATTTTCCATAAATATAAGTTATATCAATTTATAATATTTAAAATAACAATACCCTAATTTCATTAATGTAATATAATTTAAAATATATTAAAAATAATTCTTGTAAAAATATATAATAATTTTTATATTATGTTAATCTTTGCACATAGTAATTTTATAATTATGATATGGTAATATTTGAACTGTTCATAGCATTATTACTTATAAATTTCACCCTGCCTATAATTTTATACCTGTAACCCTCATTTTAACATTCCACATAAGTCTACCAAATCGAGACTTTGAATAAAAGGTATTTTTGTGAGTATTGACAGGGGAATCTGAAAACACTATTTGAAACATTATTGACGTTACTTATTAATCATTCTGAATGCCACTAAGCAAGTTCGGGACGTTTCTACAATGAAATGTGCACAATCAATGTTGTTGTCATCGCTGCCAAAAATGGAAATCATTTAACCCGTGTATTTGAAATTTCCAAACACAGAAATAAATAAAGTCATCCCCCCTGCAAGAGACGAAGGTAATTTGCCCCGACACTTACACCCATTTATCTCTCATTCGTTGTTATGTAACCTCAACGCAGCAGGAACTAAGATGAAGTCAAACCTTCTCGAACCTAAACGAACTTTAAGATTTTTTTTTAAATTCACTGAATTTCGGACCTCAACGTTTAGGTTCAAAGAACCTTGTGACACTGGTTCATACTATATAGCCTGCATCATTATTTGATGATTCTCTTGAAGACATAGTTGTATACCAATCAGTTTATTGCAGACACATCAGTTTTTTTTGCTGCAAGTATTCCTAACCTTTGATGATGCATTCAATAATTTTCATTGTGGGAGAAGTTCTCTCTGGCAAACAGAACTATCATGAGTGGTCGAGGAAGATAAAGCACACATAAAATTTTAATGAGCTGTGGAAAGGAATTTGTGAAGGAGAAGGAGATAACGCAAACGAAAAGCCCGCTTCAGACAAGGAGCTTGCCATTTGGGAAAACAAGAACAACAAAGCCAAAGCCTTGATTGTAGCATCAGTAAATGAAGAGGTCAGTGGTCATATTTCTCCATTTTCAAATGCTTTTGAAGCTTTAAAGAAATTGAAGGAATTGTATGGCTTACACTGAAAACTTGAAGTTGTTCAGTCTGGAGTTAAAAAGTGGTGACCCTCTTGCCTTAGTGTCAGAAGATCCATTATGCATGAAATAAATCACTAGTTTTGAAATAGATATTCCTCTCATAGCTTATGTCAAGGCTTTATATCCCACCCATTCACATTATCTTGAGTCATTACAAGTAAGTGGTAACCTTAAAGAGATTACCATTAACTGCCTTGAAAAGAAGTTTGTTGAAAGAGAGAAGGCTTTCGGGAAGAAGACAACTCCTCAGTCAACTGATGACCCTCTTGCCTTAGTGTCAAAAGTAAGATCCCTTATGCATGACATAAACCACTAGTGTTGAAATAGATATTCCTCTCATAGCTTATGCCAAGGCATTATATCCCACCTATTCACATTATCTTGAGTCACTACAAGCAAGTGTTAACCTTAAAGAGATTACCATTAATTGCCTTGAAAAGAAGTTTGTTGAAAGAGAGAAGGCTTTCGAGAAGAAGACAGCTCCTCGGTCTACTGAAGAAGCTTTTTCCCTTGTGTAGAAGGGGAAGAATCATGCACAAGATTCTTCTAGAGGAAGAGGTGGTCGAAGAGGAAGAGGAAGGAGGAATTTTAGAGGTAGGGGGGCAGACAGTTCCAAGGATAAAAGTTTGATATTCATTGCATATGATGCAATAGACATGGACATGATGCTTCCACTTGTAAGTTGCCTTCGGACTAGATTGAGCAAGAAAGAAATGAAGGAAAAGGTAAAAAAATTGACAAAGGGAAAGGTAAAGCACCTAAATCTGCTCATTATGTTATGGCACATTGCACGTTGGAGTAACTGAAGACTTATTAAATGCTTCACTAAAGGATGATTGATTGCTTGATTCAGGAGCAACTTGCCACATGACTTTCAGGAGATATTTCTTTGAAGAATTCACTAACAATGTTGATGGAGCAATATACTTTGCAGACAAATCAAAACTCAAGCCATCAACACCATCAGGTTCAAACTTACGAGTCTTCTAGAATTACTTCTACATGATGTTCTATACCTCCCAGAGCTAAGAAGAAACTTGTTGTCTTTGGTCCACATCTGCCAGCAAGGATACTCCATTCATATATTTGATGGCAAGGTCGAGGTCAAAAAAGCATCAAATCACTCACTTGTCATGATCGGGATAGAAGAAGAAATACTGCTAAAGTTGCAAGGAATCTCTGTTCGTGCACATAACTTGTCATACAGTTCTCACTATGATGAAGGTACTTTTTCATCAAGTCTTTTATGGCATGCTAGATTTGGACACTTGAACTATGACAGCCTTTGTTGATGAAAAATGGTGTTACTAGTTTGCCTACAATTCCATGGAAACTTAAGCAATGTGATGCTTCTTTCTTAGGAAAACACAACAAACAGTCTTTTCATGATTCTCATTCCAGAGCACATAGAAAACTTGAACTCATTCATTCAGATTTATGTGGCCCAATGCTTGTTCCTTCTGCAAATGGTAATAAATATATGCTGACATTTATTGATGACTATACCAAAATGTGTTGGGTTTATTTATTGAAGAACAAATATGAAGCATTTGAAACATTTAAGAACTTTCATGCATGGATTGAAAATGATGCACAATCTCATATTGGCTCTATTCGCACTAATAATAGAAAATAATGCACTTCAAATGAGTTTGAAAACTATCTTCGCTAGCATGGAATCAAACATCAAACAATTGTGCCTAATAATCCCCAACTAAACGGAGTAGCTAAAAGAATGAACAGGACAATCTTAAATATAGTACGTTCCATGATGGTTTTCAAGAATGTTAAACTGATGTTTTGGGCTGATGTAGTTCTATGTGTTGTGCATATAAAAAATAGGTGTCCATCTAATGCTATAAAAAACAAGACTCCCTATGAAATGTGGTATGGCCACATTCCTTCGGTAAGGCCTCTTAGGGTTTTTGGTTCCTCCTATTACACCTTGATATCTAAGGAATAAAGAAACAAATTAAATGAAAAGAGTCACAAGTGTATCTTCTTGGGGTACTCAATACCTCCAAAGCACATCGTCTCTATGAAGAAGTAAATAAAAAGTTTATAATATCTAGAGATGTGATATTTCTTGAATCTTCCAAGACTAACAATATTGTTGAGTGGCAACTTGATCACTTGGATAGATTCAGTCATGCAAAGTCTTTTCAAGAGTTTGATAATGAGATTACACATCTTGAAAGGGGGATTCCTATACTGGATTTATCTGTGGATTTTTCTTCTGAAGCGCTCTCTTCCTCACATAAAGCTCCAGCCACTGATGACACTTTGGTGATGTGATTGACAAAATTGGGAGAATAAATCTTGATTCAACCCCATCTCAGTCAACTTAGCGGCCTAGGCCATCTCAGAAATATCCTCCAAAATGGTTGGCAAAGACACTCGAAAGTGTTTGTCATGATGAGGTTGGAAAGGCAGGAACAAGAAGCTCAACCAGAGAAAATGGAGGTGATGTAGACAATCCTGATTCACCAGTTGATATGAATGCTTCTTATGATTGTGAACTGAATTTGTCTATAGATTTTGAACCAACTTCCTTCCAAGATGTCGCTTCTCCTGATGAATGGAAAGAAGTGATGCCGAAATAATATGATGCTTTGATAAAGAATAACACCTAAAAGTTGGTTGATCCTCCATTGGGAGCCAAACCAATTGGCTGCAAGCGGGTCTTCAAAAACAAGTATAAAGCAGATGGCTCACTTGACAAGCACAAATCCAGGCTTGTGGCAAAAGGTTTTGCATAGAAGGAAGAGGTTGATTATGAGAAGACTTTTGCCCCCACACCAAAATGGGCTACCATCTGAAGACTCTTTGCTTTGACAACTTAGAATGGTTAGAAATTCCATCAAATGGATGTAAAAACTACTTTCTTGAATGGAGATTTGAAAGAGAATGTTTTTATGTCTTGACCAGAAGGATTTGTTGTGAAGGGTTAGGAACATAAAGTATGGAAGCTTGTAAAATCCTTGTATGGCCTCAAGTAAGCATCACGAGCCTGGTACGAGAAGTTAACTGGGCATCTTCTGAAACTCAACTTCAAACATTATGATCTTGATGATGCAACTTTGTTTGTCAAGAAAGTTTGAAAAACAGTTGTATATCTCGTGGTGTATGTAAATGATCTTTTGACGACAGGGAACAATGAGAGCGACATTGCATCAATAAACAAGGAATTGAGAAAAGGTTTTTAAATGACAGATTTGGGCTATGTTCACTACTATCTTGGTATTGAAGTAACTCAACATCCGAAGTTTATAATCCTCTCTAAGAATAAGTATAATGGAGATTTGTAGAACAAGTTTGGCATGGCTTAATGCAATCCTTTGACTACTCCAATGTAGTAGAACTTAAGGCTCACATCCACTGAAGGAAAAGAATTTGAGAATGCAACGAGGTATAGACAACGAGTAGGACGTCTCAACTACCTAACTACTACTAGACCAGACATTTCATTTATTGTTGAAATCCTCTCTAGGTTTATGCAAAATCCTTGTGAGGGTCATTGGTCTGCTGCAAAAAGAGTTCTAAAGTTCTTAAAGGGAACTCAAGTCTTTGGACTTAAGTATACACAAGTGGGTGACTTCAGCTTGATTGGATACTATGATTCCGACTTCAATGGAGATAAAGAAATTGGGGTATCTATTTAAAGTTATGTTATGAGTCTTGGATTAAGAGTGGTCTCCTAGAGGTCACGCAAACAATCAGTTCCAGCAGATTCCACAACTGAGGCAGAATATGTGGCAACAGCTAAAGCAATAAAAGAAATTGTGTGGCTTAGGAAAATTTTGGAAAATTTGCAGGAGAAACAAGTGCATTCAACCCCTCTTTTGATTGACAACACTTCTACAATAAAGTTGGCCAAGAACCCAAAGTTCCATGATCGAACAAAGCACATCAATACAAAATACCAACTGATTTGACATCCTGTTGAGGCCAAGACAATCCACTTATGCCATTGTTCCACAAATGAGTAGATTGCAGACATCTTCACCAAAGCGCTTGGAAGAGAAAAGTTTGAAAGATTCAGAATGAGCTTGGACTCACCAACATCCCTTATCATAGAATTCTAACCCGAATCGAACTTAATAGTTGACGAACCTTAACCATATGACTTATGGTGAGAGCTTGGTCTGTGCACAGCCTGTGATTTATACAAGCTGTAGTAATTTCTTCTTTTAGATATAATAGAGTGAGATGTGATTGTTTCTACACGATTTTGTATAATGTCTTGAATTTGGATTTTATATATTTTTAGCTAAAATATTGTGTTTAGTGCCAGATTGATCTAATCTCGTGATATTCAGTGTTTGTACTTCTTGAGTTATCAATCTTATGTTTCTATAGTTGCAGATTTGAAGTTTTAATAGGTGCTTTCCTAACATTTCAATTTCAGTTGTAGAATTAATTCGTTGAAATTCAGATTCATTTAACATGTGCTGAAAAAATTAGCATGGCTTCAGAGCTTTACATTTGAAATGCAATGCCCCCTTATGAATTAATTGCCTATAGAAGGATGAAATGGCCTATCCAACCCCATAGGCTATAGTCTTGATAAAGGGCGAAAATCAAATTTTCCCAATGTTGGGGCAACATTGTGAAAATGTCGAGTCACCTGGGGCAAAAAAACTCAAAATTGGGGATGGCACTCACAACCCCTCATGTTTGAGAGCCCAAGAAGGAAATATATAAATATAAGAGAGTTAGAATCAATTGGGCATTGTTGACCACTAAGTGTCAATGACCCATAGTAGTACACACCTTTTTTTTCGCAAAAAAGGATAGCGCCTGATTGATGTGTCTGTGTTGTCCAACTATCATCATCAGTTTGATTTCCAAGGTGTTATGTAAAACCTTTCTACATGTGTACAATGTAAATAATTCTCTCTCCTAGTAGACTCGCGTTATGTATGTAATGACCTAGATAAACCTACCTTTCTAGTGATGATCTCCATTCTATGAGGTTTTTTGTCTCACCGATCCATTTTCGGATGGTCGACAGAGTTTCCCTTTCTAGTCTTACCCCAAAGTTGGAATGGATTTTGTCGTTAGGATCTTAGGCGAGTCCTAGTGTTCTAGATCGAGTCTATGTAAAAGTGATTTGGGAATATCCTAACTATTTGGTTAGGTTATTTTATTACAAATTTCTTGGTTTGTTGGATTATATTTGTGTTGCAGAAATGGGTAGTCAGTGAGAGTCTATTACAAATGGGTTTTCCCCCTTATGATGTAAAAAATATGAAAATCATGATGCAAAGTGTCTTGAGAGTTGGAAAAATAATTTATCCCCTCTCAGGTTAATTAATTAAATTTTCTGGCCAAAACTTAATTAAAATCCTAAGTAGAAATTTAATTAATTCTAGGTCCTAGGTAAATTTAAATTCTCCAAAGGCAAAATTCATTAGTCCTAAAAAAATAAATTTTATAAGGTCACGAGACTAAAGTAAATTAATTATTTTGTTAAATTTTAAACCTCCCATGGGGGTTAAGTCAAAGTCAAATTTTTTGGGAAATTAACTCAAAAAATAAAATTAATTAATTAAAATGCATTTAATGAAAATTTTTGAATTTCCCTAGATATTTAAATATTTCGAGGGATGAGATTAAAATAAATTTTAATCTTCATCAACGATCGAGATCACTTTGATGAGGATCACTCGAGCTAGTCATTGGAGGATTTATCTTTAAATAGGAAGTCATTTGTCAGTCGATCCATCCGATCTCTAAGTCGTGTGCTTAGCAAGAAACTCTTGTGTAATCTTTTTCTAGATAATATAGAAAAAAATTGGGGTTAAGTTATGTTGGTGTTACTCTTCATGGGAACATTGTAAGATGTGTTTATTCATGCATAAATTTTTCTAAAGCCATTGATGATAGCTTCTGAAGAGTGATTTGAGTATAGGTATTTTGCTCAGTCACTGGGGTTTTAATAATAATTTAAATTTTGAACATAATAGCAGATATCTCTATTTGTCTGAATTTTATTATCATTTTCTCGCTTTATTTTTTATGGTTGGATTGAGTTTTGCAAAGAAATCTTGATTTTAGATTCTCAGGTGTTAGGGGAAGTTTTCAATCGGACTAGCCAAATTTCGATCCATGTTTTTTGAAGTGCCCAACGAAATTAATCTTGGGCTTATCATAAGATTTTTTGTTTTATTAATGCATGACGGTTTCGAGTTAGCACCTTTAAAATTTAAAAATCTTTTAAGTTATGTGCAGTAGAATGATATAAATTTGGCTACTTAGAGCTTTTAGTCTGTAAATTTTGTAATTATTTAACTAGGTTTTTGGGGTTTTTAAATTTCATCATTTTATATATCGTTTCTGGGTGTTTTGTTTTGGTCATTGCATGTACAAATCTGAAGGAAAAAATTTGTTGGAAGTCAAATCTAGGCCTTGGAGGGTAAGATCTGGCCTCAATATCATTTTGCAGGGACATTATTTTCAGTCTAAGTGTTTTAAATTCAAGTCCAAAGTCTTTTGGGAGAAAAATATTTACGTAGAGATATATTGGTTCGAAATTTAAATTTTTCTGGAGTTTTTGGGCTACCATTTTTCTGCCTGGAAGCCTCTCAAAATTTTGTTCCTATCTCTTGCTGCATTTTCTCCAACATTGTTTCCCTTCTTTGAAAAATTTTGATTTTTTCTCTCTTCGACATGGGTTTTCTCTCCCCCTGTGTTTTGGGGTTTCTCCTCATCTCTACGTTTTTCCTCCACCATTACTCCCTCTTCTGCGTTTTCTGCTGCATTGTCACGGCTCCTTTAGCCTGTAAATCATTGTCTTACCCTTCCCTCACAGTCTTCATCCTATCCATCACTTCCTGTCCACGTCTCCTTTAGCTACAGTCACATTCTTCTCCACAACTTTCTTCATGTCGTCATCCTACATTCACCCAAACATTTTGATTTTTTTTACTTATTACTTCACTTGTATGAGTTAGGCTAGGTTTAGGTTTTGCTTTTTTATTTTTATTTATGCTAGGTTAGTTTAGTTGGTTCCTTTTTTTTTTTTTTTTTTTTTTTTTTTTTTTTTTTTTTTTTTTTTTCGTTGGTTAACTTACTCTTTTATATTTTAAATGAATTTTTATATTTGTGTTTGTTAGTTAGGATTGTGTTAATTTATATTTTATTTTGTCTTTTGGATCGTTTGATTTGAAATTTGATTTTTTATTTTCTATTTTGTCTTTTCTTGAGTTCACATTTTCTTTCCCTTTTACTTATCATTTTTAATTTTGATTTTGATTTCCTTTCCTTTATTATTTTTTTATTTTTTATTTTGCTTTAAAAATTTAAAAATTTAAATTTAAATTTAAAAAACATTAAAAAATCTAAAAAATTTAAAATTTGTTTGGTGACTTTAGAACTGGTAAGGAATTAAATCAAAAGAGGAATTTGAGCAATTACATTTTTATTTTTATGTGGCCTACGACCCATAAAAAAATATAAATTTGATTAAGGAATTTTAATTTGATTTTTTAGTCACATTAAAAAATTCATTTACCACATTAAATCAATTGCCTAAGGAATATCCCTAAGGGTTAGCTCAATCGGTCGAGTCCCAATTGTTAAGTGCCTCGCCAATCGGGTGGTCACAGGGTCAATTATCCGCGATGCCCTTGGGGTTAAGCCCTAATAGTCTAGCCGGTAGGATTTGATTCCCTTCAGGGTTGAACTGCCCAGATTTTCCTATGTGAAAAAATTGCCTAAAGAATAATTAAATTGTTAATCTAATGTTCCTTGGTGTCTTTTCGTGGTAGTGATTTCTCTATTGTCAGGTGTAATTAATGTTTTAAAATCATTCACTATTGGAGAATGAAGAATTATTCTAGGTCTGGGTTATTAATCAAAATCATTTTAAATCTAGAATCATTGCTTAGCATTTAAATTTCATAATTCTTCACAAGATTTAATTGCTAGAAACTCTTGCAATTTTTTTGGGCGTTGACATTTAATTGTTCATGATCGTCGTTTTGCCACATTTATAAATTGGTTTGGATAACTTGTTTTTTATTTAGTCTATAGTTAATTGAATACAAAGGCACTGGTCTAAAATCATTTATTTCTTGTGATTATGTCTTATTTGTATTAATTGTTTAATCTATCAATCTCAGTTAACTAGGACTTGTTATAAATTCATCAAGTTGTCCATTTTTAAGTCTCCTAGAGTCTATGTTTCACAGTCCATTTTCATTCATTCACCTTAGGGACTACCCTCTTTGACTTGTCTAGGAAAGAGTCTAAATGGAGTGAGTAAGGATTAGAGTGACAACCTTTACTCTGAGCATTATCGTGGTGCCTAGACACTTTGTGCAACAACAGATATCATTAAATTAGATTAATTTGACTCTTTTTCCTTTGATCCTAAGGCTTTGAGGGTTTTAAGACCCCTTTCTCTTCCTTGACTAGTTTCAGTGGAGGTGATTGTTGAAATTTTTAGCTATGGTCGGTCTTCAAAATTCATTTAGCCCTCCAAAATGAAAGAAACAATAAATAAAAATGTAAATATCAAGTCAACTTCAAAAGAGAGAATTTCAATTTTTGAAATTTAAATTTTTATGCCTCCAGAAGTTAAGTCAGCCCTCCAAAAGGATCAAGTTGGCTTGCCCTTTTGTCACACCCATTCGGGCTCCACAATTCACATTTAAGGGAAACTCGACTTCCTTTTGGAGCAACCAATTCAGATCACTATCTTCTATTGTCTTTGTTCACATGTGTGAGAATAAGAGGACGAATCTCAGGCATAATTATTAATCAAGGTTTTCATTGATGTCAATATGGCATTGGCCAAGATGGCAAATATTCTTGAGATGCCTGGTCACATATGATGATGTCATGACTCTTGTTTGACAAGGACACCATCAATTAATATGTTAAGCCACTAATGAAGAAGTCTTAAAGAAGTGTTAACTGCCACATGTCAATCATGTGCCTTATTTGATAGGGGCCTACCTACTATTATTAGTTACTGAGATACACCAAGCCTGGGGCACTTGTCCTACTCCCTGGAATTTGACACCTGCCCAGCCTTAGGTGCCTTAGATCGATGGATGCTTCGAGGGATCCTTGGGAACCCTTTATCCCTCTTCCTAGCCTCTACCCTCACCTCTAGCTATAACTCTCTATACCGATACTCAATACTCTATATTTTAGTTTAAGACAAACGTTCAGTGAAGAAGTACAAATACGGCAAGTTTATAGATGTTAAAGCCATATCCTGTTGGGTCCCTATAATACTAGTGATTACCCCATTAATATTGTATTTGTACCCCTTATTAATATCGTTGTGCCCCTATTTCCACCATATTGTTATTATTATGCCCCATAGAATCCCTCTATTGTTATTTTTGTGGCTTTATATTATTATTGTTAGGTCAGTTTGGTTATATTGTGACCCTTGACTCCTATATAAGAAAGGAGGTTTTTCATTTGTATCATCGAAGAACTATCATTTATGTAATAAATGAGGTTGCCCCTCGAAGAGGCTGAATTCTAAGGCGTGATCTATCTTTTCTCTTTTTTCTGAGCTGGTTCATAACATTTGGTATCAGAGCTTTGGATTCTAGGGTTTTGCTGCTCCAAACAGGTCATCGTGGCATTTTTGCAATAACTTTTTTTCTGCGACGTTTCAGAAGCTAAAAAAGAAACTCATTTGAGAAGACATCGTATTGAATCTCGGGTCTGAATTTCAGAGCATTTTACGCTATATTTGTGGAGATATGATCTGATGAAGTTGGTCTTTTTGCAGACTCCTGAAGTACATTCCAAACAGGTGACCTGGGGAAAATAATCATAATTTTTCTCTGAGCATTGGATTAAAATTTCGTAAGAAGGTGTAGAAAGAGGATAGATAGTAGTTGTTGTTATATATATTTTTAGAGCCAAAAGACAAAACAGAGACTCATGGCACATCGTAAAATTTCACCCTATTGAACTAGTCCATAATCAGGTCACTGTGGGAGATTTCGCATAACTCTTCCTTGGAGAATCCAATTTGGATCAGACTGGTAGCATTGGAAAGAGGACACAGATAGATACTGTAGGTCACAATTTCAGAACTAGATGATTTTAGTGTACAGAGATACATTAGAGGCAATATCGAGCTCCTACAAAGTGAAAAAAGGTGTGTAGTTTCTTTTAAATTTTTGCTTAAGATTGGTTTGAAATTTATTTTGAAGGAATTCAAAGGGCATAGTAGAGAATTATTATCGGTAAC
>APFE030711192.1:31791-46170 GCA_000404065.3 Pinus taeda
AAGGAGGTTTTGTCATTTGTATCATCGAAGAACTGTTCATTTATGTAATGTAAAGGAGGTTGCCCCCTCGAAGAGGCTTAATTCTAAGGCGTTGATCTATCTTTTCTATCTTTTCTTGAGCTGGTTCATAACATATCCCATCCTTAGTGTTTGAGTTGGATCACAGATTAGGAGGAGTAATTGATGAGATTGATTGGAATAGGTTACGGTGGGCGACGCCTTTGCTTATTGTTATTGTGTGTTTTCACGTATATAATGAAATCATGAACTTTTGTGAGTGATTAGGAGGTGAAATAATTAAATGATGAAACAACAATACCTACATGATGTGTTACCTTGCCTTAGGACCCTTACCCCTTCCGCATGATTGAACCTTCAATCATTAACCTCTCAAATAATCCTATCAATACTACTCACGCTTTTTGTTATTTGATGACTGCTTTATGCTAGAAACCATCCCGAGTTTGTTAGTGAGGAAGGTTGTCACCAATTAAACTAAACATTTAGAATGAACGATATGATTTTTTTCCCATTAGTGAACCAGACCAGAATAATCCAAGTCGTTTGAGAGGAGTTAGGTGGGTAGCCACACCAAGTCCATCAACCAATGATCTTGATTTTGGTTGTTACACTTATGCCAGTCGTTGAGGGACCTTAACCCTTGATGAAATATGGAGGACTACACTTGATGAATGACCACACTTGATGATGGAACTTTATTAGGTCTTGATAACATGGTTGGAAAACTAGATGATGACGTGGAAGATATCATTTGATTGTGGGAAGACTACCTTGGAACTTTCGTAATGATGTTGCCTATGACATATCACTGCACCATTATATGATGACAAGGGATGATACACTCTTTGTTGGATACTATCATGATGACATGGATGTACTACATGATCATATGATATGAAGAATCCAAACAATGGAGAAACCATACTATCCCAAACATTCCGCATACTGTCCCAAACTTTTTATGCATAAAATTTAAGGACCATCACAAAGAAAAATATGTTTTGCCACCTTTAGAGGCATCTTTTCTCAATGGGTCCTAGACCATCTTAAAGAGAATTGTTTCCTCTTTCTAATGAGCCCTTACGTGTCCCGAAACTCCTTGTAGTTAGTGAGAAATTGATATTTTAAGTTAAGAAAAATATAATTAATATTGAGTGACCTATGCTCAAAGACACAAGTCGGCCTCCCTCCTAAAGTCGTGTCTATTTGTTAAAGGAAATAAATGTGTATAGATATGAGGTTTGACCTTGTCATTTCTACCATTCAACTCGGTCAAGATTTCAAAAGTTGAAGAAGCACAGGAATAACACTAAAGAAAACTTTGATTAGGCTATAATAATTTGAATCTGGTCTAAAACAAATTTGTGACTTTGTTTTACTTCGAAACTATTGAGAATTATTCTCCTCGGGTTGTGATATCTCTTTGTGCCTCAGATCCCTCAACAGTAGCAAAACTTGGTTAAGAAGACAAATTTTTAGTGCAATCCATAAAAGGACCTCAACAACTTACCTATGGAGAAAAATCCTATTTCTTAGTGTTGTAAGGACAGTCATTATTGTCACCCTCGGATAATTTGATGGAGATAAAAGCACAATTTTGTGTATAGGAAATAAGGAGGGCTTAATATAAAACCTCGGACTAAAGCTTATTTAAAGCTTGGAATAGTAGACAGTATAGCTCGACAGGGACTCGAATTAGGCACAAACATCTCCTGTTGTTTCTTGAACTGCGGTTTGCAATGGTAGACTCTAACTGGAGCTCGGACTCAAGGAAAAATCTCAAGAATTGTGCTAAAACAGTGGTTCAAGACCTTCTCTTGAAACAATAGTATAATTTATTGTGGTGTCTCTTCTAACACAGTGGCATAGTTCACTTGTAGCAGCGCGGATCCTTCATCTTGATTGTGATTACACCTACAATAGGTTGGATAGAATGTGGATGAAAAAACCTTTCAATGTCTTGAAGCTCGTCACATGAATGTGGAATAGCCCTCCTATGCTGAACCCTTGTGGTCATCTATGTGATTGGCAAGAAAGACAATTGGAGTACCTTGAAGTCACCCTTGAAGCAGATCATTGAACATCATTGAAGTGTATGGAGATTTGATAGTTGGAGCCCAACCTAAGTGAATTTGGAAGATTGTACCAGTGCAGCAGCCTTGGAAGCCCTTAGACAATGAAGTATTAGGACATTTGGAGCAGTGATATACTTAGAACTCTTGAAGAGTGCTTGGAGCACATTGACAACACCTTGGAGCATCTTGTGAAGATACTTCTAAGATCATGACACATCGTTGATGTCATCATGAGGTGACTTGGAGAAATTGCTTAGGTACGATGAAGAGCAATGATGACACCTACTAAGAGATCAAAGTTGTCATTAATGACGTAACATGGAGACTACAGTGAATATTAAGCGAAGATTGATAGGGCTCATTGAAGAAGACATTGGGAGTCATGAAGTATAACCAAATACATCTTGACGAAGTGGAGCTGAGGGTTGGAGCCTTGAAACGACAAGGTTGGTGCCTTGAAGGATAGGGTTGGAGCCCTAAAGGATCGAAGTCCTCAAGAAACCAAGTCGTAGCTTGAACCAGACATAGGGTTGGTGCCTCAAAATTGACAAGGTTGGAGCCTTGGAAGTCCAATTCAGTGCTTGGCAAATACAGGTTGGAGCTTGGGAGATTGAAGATCGATGTCTTCATCTAGGGTTGGAGCCCTACATATATTGTACTTTATTTATTGTAAAGAAGAAATTAATAAAAGCATTTATTCTTATTGTTCATTTTGTGTTCTAAATATAAGTGATCTAAAAGGTAAAAGTAACAATTGAAAAGAAATATTGATTCACACCCCCTCTCAGTATTTCCAATCTTCCCAATGTTGGGGCAACATTGTGAAAATGTTGGGTCACCTAGGGCAAAAAAAAACCCAAAATTGGGGGTGGCATTCACAACCCCTCACATTTGAGAGCCTAAGAAGGAAATCTATAAATACAAGAGAGTTAGAATCATTTGGGCATCATTGAATTGAATTAATTTGTCTATGTTTCCTTTGAGCCTAAGGTTTTGAGGGTTTTAAGACCCCTTTCTCTTCCTTGACTAGTTTCTGTGGAGGTGATTGTTGAAATTTTTAGCTATGGTCGGTCTTTAGAATTCATTAAGCCCTCCAAAATTAAAGAAACAATAAATAATAAAAAATGTAAATATCAAGTCTCCTTCAAAAGAGAGAATTTCAATTTTTGAAATTTAAATTTGTTAAGTCGACCCTCCAAAAGGATCAAGTTGCACTGCCCTCTTGTCACACCCATTCGGGCTCCATAGTTCACATATAAGGGCAAATCAACTTCCTTTTGGAGCAACCAATTCGGATGACTATCTCTTATTGTCTATGTTCACACGTGTGAGAATAAGAAGATGAATCTGAGGTAGACTTGAAGGACGAATCTGAAGCAGACCGAAATTTCAAGAGGCTGAATTTGTCTCTGGTTGATCGGGTTGGACATGGGTATGTTTGAGGTCAATTTGACTTTGTTTTTTTACTGGAAGATCAGATTGTATCTCTTGCTGAATTGAATAATTTCTCTAAGAAGAGGTTTTTGGGTTTTTCCCTAGAAGAGGGTTTTTCCAAGGTAAATATTTGTGTCTCTTGTTTGGTTGTCTCTTTATGATTGTACTATTGTTAATGTCTCTACTGTTGAGATCTTCTATGTAATTTCTTACTAATGAATATGAATATAAGAAGGATTCAATCACTAGAAGTAATTATCAGATTAGAAGACCTTGAAAAATCAACATGGTATCAGAGTATGGGTGAAAGAGCATCCTTGAAGAATCCAAGTCAGCATGTCTCAAGTTACTCTTCTAGGACTTGTTCTCTATCAGATGGCATTAGTCATTCTTATCCTTACATTTTTTGTGTAAAGGATCCAACCGTAGAAGCAAACAAAGCTACCCATCTACTACATTGAAAAACCAAGTTTCTACCTATCTATTAAAGGAGGGACATGTTGAAGTTTCTAAGTCTACCAGTTAGAAACCCTCCATGTACTTTATTGATTTATTCCTACCTACTTGTTTCGTTACTTAACAAGTTATTTAAAATCTAAATATTGAAAATAAACAATAGCGCATGCTCAACATATTACAGATCATCAACTGAAGGAAACAAAAACAAGCACACAAAATGACACCATTATTTTTGGACCAATGTCCCCAAAAAAACCCAATGCAGGAAAACTAGTGTAACTATCTGAGGGTTTTCTTATTAAGAAATTTCATAGTACAATCTAAGTGCCAAATCTGGCTTACCCAATAGAGAATTCCCTTAGCAATAGTACCTCTCAGTCTGAGACAAATGTCCTGGCTAAAATCCCGGATAAACCCTTTGGCAACTCCTCAGCTCCAATCTGCACCAGAAACCCTAACGTCTGCCTTTCTAAACTGCGTCATCCTCTCTCTACCTAGCACTAGCCTTGTGTGACCTTGAATGGGCCTACATTAGCCTTCTAGACCTCTACGTCAGCAACTCTGGCCTCTCTGAAGCACTGCGCAGCTCTTGGCTGCCTCTACGTGGCCTTGCGTGAGCCCTGGCTGGTTCTGCATCACTCTCTCTGGCTCTTGCGTTGATCTCCCATCACTATCTCTACCTTTCTATCTCTTTGTACTCACTGCCCCTCAATTGCAACTTCGATCACTGATTCTATCTCTCTTAGCAAACCTCGCTCTAGAGAATAGAATCACTGATCATCTAGTGCACTCTCCAAGTGACCCCTCAAGCCCCCTCTTATACTTTTCCCGTTGACATATCAATGGCTGAGATTAAGTCCCTAATCAACAGCTAAGATTAGATTTGGCTTGATCCATGACTTTTGGACCATTCTAACATAGTTTTATATTAATTCACATTAATATTTTAATTTCCCTCTGTTTAGACTTAGGAACTCCATTAAAAATATTAATTATTTTAATATCTCCCAAACTGTTTAGAATCTACCCAAACCATTTATGGGTATTAGAGATCTCATGTGCCCCAACCTCCCCACCAAATTTCGTGGCTATAGCACATCCAATGCTACCCCAAATCAACAAGACAAAGTCCAAAATCTGTTGAAGAAAGGCCTCAATAAAGGCCGCAGTAAGTAAGGACCTCACTTCCCCTGTTAGAGGGTTGAAAGGCTTCAGAATTAAGATGCAGGAGTAGAAGAAGGCCAAAAGGCCTCAGTCCAAAAAACCTTAGGGGCTAAAGGGAGTCAATCAAAAAACAAGAAAGCCGAGAGGCCTCAAGAGTTGGACAACTAGGCCCCAAACCAAAAGGCCTCAGAACCTTGACAACACAAAATTGTGATGAACAGAAGTTGTAAATGATATTTATTTGAAGAATTTACTCATATATTCTTACTTGAAGAAGGAGAACCTTGGAGTATTGACTATAGACATTGAAGCAGACCTTTTTGAGGTCACTTGTTGAGGCAAAATGGATATTGGATACACTTATTTCAAAAATAGTTGGGGAAGATTGATGATTGAATACAGACTCACTCCACTAGCCTCATGGTTTGAAAGTGAAAGCAAAAGAATTCATGCTTTATTGCTATGATATGATGATCATGCATAGGGGTTGAGTTTAGTTTTGTTGGTATGGTAGTTGAAAGGGCATTTATAAGTTAACAGTAAGGATGAGAGCGAGAGCCTCAGCTGATATGAACAAGTGTCCAAAGTATCTCAGACCCTAGTCTGGACTCTGGAAAGAAAATTGACAACACAAATTTGTAAACTAGGTTTCTCATACAACTAAAGTAAAGACTTGCACATTTGTTTCAAAGTCTTTGAAATCAGTGGTGTTGAAACCATAAGTTCTTGACAGTTGAAGACTCTAGTTTCAAGAAGGGTTCATTATATCTATGCCCTTATTTATACTGAACATAAACTAAATCAAGGAAGTTTTTTTTGCTAAGCATGTATTTGTGAAAGTCAGATCCAGTTTGAGCTTGATTGAGGCCTATTTTTGAAGATGACCCGAGCACGAAATAGAAATAGATCTCTGAGGCTGATCCAAATCGATGGTTCTAACAAAATTTTCTAAAGCATTCCTGAGATCTGAGCTTGGTTCTGAAGTCTAAGATTTATTATTAACGAATAAATCGAGCCCTTTCTGTTGATGACTTGTGCTTAAATAAAATAAGCATACTCTGAGGTTCTTCTTAGAAACTCTTAGCCCTAGTTGAAGAATTGTTATAAATGCATTTTAGAAGATATGAATAGGATGATCTAAAGAAGGATAAGTGATTATATGAAGGTATGAGTCTTGCTTGACACATTAAAAGTATTGTCAAATAGAAGTATTAAGGTATGACGTTTGCAGTGACAAGGCAGTGACTCTTGAGCAAGTTGGCAGACTATTATCAACAATAATACCTGCATGACGATAGTGATGTTACTGATAATAGACAAAAAAAATGATGATATTATTTAAACCCTAGAAGACATGAAAGTTTTGAATTTGGATAATAAGGCCTACTAAGGGTGATGGACCAAGCACTTGTGCTGAGAACATTTGTCATCCTACATACTGTAGGATCGCGCGTTAACATGGTATATCAAGCACTCTAATGATCACCCAAATGCAAGAATAACAGAGATCCAGAATGCGCTGAACAGAGAATTTAGCCAACCAAAATCGGAGACATAGTCAATCATCGGGTTTAAAGAGATCGCGATGCTTCTAGGCAAGATCCCCTGGGATCTGGATCAGTAGCTAAAGAGTACGATCCGCGAGGCTAATATGACGCTCAAGAATGCGCAGCATCGCGTATGGTTTGTGGCATCTCTAACACCGCACCTGAGGATGGTGTTATCGCAACAGAAACATTCTACCCAGGCAGAAGCGTTGGAAATGGCAATGAGGTTGCATGAGACACCAATACAAGATCTGGGGCTAGGGGCTCAACAAATCCATGTGCAACTACAATATCTCTACCTGGAAATGCAAAGATTGAAGCAGGATAGGGCACCGCGGCTAGAGGTGCGCGAGGAAGTATGGTGCATAAAATGCAAAGGCCAGGGTCATGACAAGGATCACTATCCAGTATTCACAAACTACTTGGCAGGGGGGGGGGCAATGCCATTGAGACTAGAGGCACAAGAAGGGCTGAGTGTGACACCCTCATTATGGTGCATGATCTGTTAGATAGGAGGAAAGCACATGATGGATAATTGTCATTTGGTGCAGAAGTATACATTGGCACCCCAACAACTGTTTTGTAATTTTTGCAGGTCAGTGGGCCACGACGAGCATACTTGTCGTAACTACGAGTTAATGATGGATCAGACCCCAGCCTATCGGATGTAGACAGAAACGCAAGCCCTCGACCTAGCGACAGGGATGGCGCGCATTGGATTTCAAGGGCGAGGTCAAGGACGAGGAGGAATGGGACCAAGAAGGGGTTGCAAACAATTAATTTGTTACGCATGCGGTTGTACCAACCCAACGATAATATCATGTTCATATTGCACTTATTTCAATCATGAAGCAGTAGATTGTCCTGCGTTGATCACACGGATGTGTGAGAAGGGGGTACTCTAGCCTCCTCCGATTCAAAAAATTCAAATGATGAGGTCTGAACTACGCGAAGAAGACCCAAATGTGAACATGATGCTCAGAAGCGGTGCGACCACAGGGGAGGATAAGGGGAAGTAGCCCGAGGGAGATACATGGGTTCGCAAGGCTCCTACAAAGGAACCTGAGTTTGACTTATAACGTGCAAAGGAGACGTTCATGGAAGCTAAGAAGAGCTTCGCGGAGGCCTCCACTTCAGGTAGTAAGAATCAACTAGAGCCAAGGATGGATCCTTCTATGCTTACTACCTTTTTGGACACATGCATGAAACTACTGTGTGACAATAAGACAGTTAAGGGACTACAAGAGTTGATCACCAGGTGCGCAGGGTCAGAAGAACCGCGCGTAGTCCAGAAACTAGGAAAGCATGCATTGTGCACTGGGAGGGAAATGAGATTGACGACGTAGATTGGCGAGTATGAAATGGATCAGGTAATCTTAGACCTGGGTTTGGACGCGAATGTGATACCAAAGTAGACATGGGAACGCATGGGTAGGCTTGTGTTACAATGGTCCCCTATTGAATTACGAATGGCGAACCAACAGAAGATTTTTCCCATGGGGATGTTGCAAGGGGTAACAGTTGATATCGAAGGCACGAGCACACAGACGCACTTTGTAGTAATAGAGATTTTCGATGACAACAATCCTTATCCCGCGTTGCTAGGAATAGACTGGGCCACTGATATGGATGGAGTCATCAACCTGAAAAAGTGGAAGATGATATTTGAGAAAAAGTCCCTACGCATAGTAGTTCTACTAGACCCAGCCAATGGAGCACGCAACACTGAACCAGTGCGCAACGATGAGCTAGATTGTATTTACCAGATAACGGCGCGAGACCAAGATCGGGTGAACTCGACTGCAGATGGGAGAATCTCATGGGAGCGCAACAACTCATGTGCTTCAGATTCAGACGAAAAAGTAGAACACTGGCAGAACCGATTGCACGAAGTGATAACGCTGAATTGTAACATGATGATTAGATAACTGCATTGCGTGAAAACAGAGGCAAGGGAACTGCCAACATATAATGGAGTAATAGAAATGGATGAATTCCTGGACAAATTTGAAAGTGCAGTACTAGAACAGCAGCGGTACGGTGCGCTGGAATGGGCGCTATGCGCAACCCCTGCACAATGGTGGAGTACACATCAGGAGACCATTGTAAACTAGCGCAAATGTAGAAGGTAGATGCACTTGTGGTTTGGAAGCCCCCAACATCAAACAAGGGTTGGGCAGCCAGGAAGAAGCAGCTTGCGCACCCACCTGTGTCGATGGGTGCAGACATGTGCTATCCAAGCACATCCCATACTAAGGATAAAAAATAAGAACCCGACACGGCAACAGGAAAAGTGACACACACCACAAATATTCCACATTGGGACATTCACAAAGCTATGCATTATCATGAATAGAGTTTACCAGGTGGAACAAACTGATTGGGACCTGCATGTACCAGCAGTCCGATGGGCCTCTAGGGCCATGCATAAGAACCTGAGTGCGGGAATGATTCCGAAGATGAAAATCAGAGTCGAGATCGTAGCTTTGAAAAAGAATCCTCACGCAATAACTCCCATAATTGGGATAGCACACGAGGACCAGAGTGAAGAGATTATGCAACCATGCGAGGATGAACATATGCAGATTCAAGAAGCCATTCGGTAAGGGAACCTTGAGCTTCGTGAACTCGAAGAAGATCGAATACGACTGAAGCAGAGAAGCATGTTAAGGGACGTAGAAATCAGAAAACTGGAAACCGAAATCGCACAAGCAATACGCATCGACAGAAGGATAGGACAACATATCGGCATCCATACCACCGCACTAGAAGATTGTCACCAAGAATTTCTAGCTCGGGTACCATGGTTGCGACCTCACCTTATCAGACAAAGTAACCAAGGAAGCGCACCACATAAAGAAGAAGGCGAGGCGCTGACTGGCACAAGGGTAATTAAGGAAGGCTCGCAGACTAGGTTGGAAGGTCACTTGAAGCCTTGCATCGGTGGTGCGACCACCTGACTATCCATAGGAAGCACAGTCTCAACACTCCAAGTAGTTGAAAGAGAGTGCAGGACTATAAAAGAGTCTCTATGGGAGCTATGCGACACGAAAGCTGCGCGTAGGATCAATATGACGCACGGGTCACGTTCGCGCACAAGGGGCTGTGCAACTGCATTGATAGACTAGAAAGTGACCGTTAGTGTCACTGTCCATGAGAAGATGTCCAATTTAAGGCAATGAGGAGCGGACGATAGGCAATTAAGACACAAAGTCAGAACTAGATTTGGGACTATCTACCACCAATCTCGCATTAATGAGCCGAATATGGGGGGAACGGTCAAATTTGAATTCAAAAGGGCCTATAAATCACAGGTGGCTCTCCACCGAACAACCCTTGGCATTTTGAGAATTCAGTTGTTGCGTTATCAATTAGGTATGAACCAGACGAATTTGGATGTTGTGAGAGCAAGAACAGTTTTTGAAACATTGCCGAAAGAGACACGGGATTTCCTGCTCAGAATGATGTCAACAACTAAGAGAGTCGCGTAGAGCCCTACGCCTCCAGTGGGGGATGCACTAGAAATCCTTAACTCGCCCCGGTCGCCGAGGCCCAAAAACGATCCACACGCAGCAGGACTGGTCCATATGTCTCTACAAAATCCGCGGTTCGGTAAACTATCTATGGAAGACAAGGGAAAGATGGTTAATATTGAGGCAAATGATGAGGAGGAGGATCTTCAGGCTTTTGTAGAAGAGATTGAACCAGATGATGAAGTGGAGGAAGATATTCATCAGTACGCACTACAGCAAAACTGCCCAAATATGTCCCCCACCGGAAAAGGAAAGCAAAAGTACCCAAGGACGTGGATACCATTAAGAGTGCACTCGAAACCCCACTCCTCCAAGATTGAATTCTATTTGAGGGTTCAGTCCTAGGCCGCGTACCCACGATGAAATTTGAAGATTGGGACCTCGCGGATAGCGAAAAGTTCCCACATTTGGAGACTATCCAATTTATGAAACAAAGCAAGGAGGGGTTAGTTACAGCGCTACAGCCACGAAAATGGTTGTGTGGGGTGGAGGAGGCTGGGCTACTCCACCTATTATAGATTCCACACTTTCACCGGGCACCAATCACGATATTCGTCATTAGGCAACTGCTTTGCCTAGTGCATGATGAGTACTTGTGACTGGAGGAGCTAATTCCCATTATGACGGAGCTTATTCATAGGATTTCTCACCTTCCCTGTATGGGAAGGGACCCAGCCTATGTTGCGGGGGAGCGCCCCCCCCCCCTTCGAACCCGCTCCCAATCCGCACTCTGAGCGGGAGTGGCTTGGGAGGGGGTTAGGAGCGTGCTCCCGATAAAAAAAGTTCCGCTCCCTGCCATTTTCGGGAGCGTTGTCGGGAGCGTCACTTCCGGAGTGAAAATTACAGCCCGGGAGTGATCAGGGAGCGATTTCTCCCGATCGCTTCCGGGCTTTAAATTTTCGCTCCGAGAGCGATCCGGCGAAAAAAAAAAAATTAAAAAATAAAATAAAAATCTGTGGACGCCAAAAAAAATCCAATTTAAGAAGAAAAAAAAAATTGTTTTAAAAACCCAATGGGGCTAAAAAAATTTCATTATCACTTGAATGAGTTGAGTTTCTTAGAGAGCAAGAGCAAAGGAGTGAGGAGAAGTGAGGAGCAAGGAGCAAGTCTGCAAAGAGGTAAGTAACTTAGTAATTTAGTTAGTTTAGTTAGTTTAATTTAGTTAGGTAGTAATTTAGTTTATTTAGTAAAAAAATCATGAATCTAAATTAAATTAATAAATTAAATTAATTAATCTAAATAGTTTAAATTAATTTACAGATTTAAAAGCCTACAAATATCAAACATCATGGACCTGGCTGGCATTTTCCTCTTCTTGGTCCCTTTTATGGTTATTATGGTGCTGGAGAGTAGGAAATGGAGGGGCCAAAATGAAGAGGGGGATGAAGAAGCTGGAGAAAGTCGAATTGATGAAAACCCCGGTGAGGAGGAGCTGGAGGAGGGTGAACAGGACTCTCCAAAAACTAAACAAGACCAAACCCCATTGTGGAAATATGTTAACAGGCCTGAAACAGGGAGAGGGGGTGGAACCACTAAATTTCATTGCCCCCATTGCAACAATGATTACATAGGTTCATACACCCTTGCAAGAAAACACCTATGCAGGAAAAGGCCATGGGATGGAGACAAACAAATAGGAATCAAAACTTGTCCAGCAGTGGATAGAGCCAAATACATAAGGGAGGAGGAGAAAGCCCAATACAAATCAAAAAAATCAAGGGGTTTTTTTGAACCAAGCTCACAACCACAAGCACAAAGAACTCCTTCAACATCCTCCCAAGGCAATGGATATGCAAGGTCATCATCTTTAAGGTGTAGAACCATATCAGAGTTCCTTGATGAGGGGTGTAGGAATGATGTGGATTCAAAGGTTTACAAGTTTCTCTATGCATGTGGGATACCATTCAATGTTCTTCGCTCACCTTATTGGCACGAAATGGTTTCTGCCATAAATGATGCCCTTAAAGGATACAAGAGCCCTAGGTATGACAAAGCAAGAATTGTTGGACTTGATCATGAAAAAGAAAAAATATCACTTTCTTTGAATAGAATGACAAGTTCTTGGACTGACCATGGGGTGTCCATTGTATCGATGGATGGACAAATGTAAAAGGAAAGCCATTGATAAGTGTTCTTGATGTGTCTGTTAGTGGTGCCATCTTTCTAACTGCGCATGATTACTCAGACAAGTTCAGGATCGCCATCAACATTACAGAAGCATTACTTGAAACAATTGACCGTATTGGGCCATACAATGTCATCCAAGTCATCACTGATAATGCTACTAATTGTAAGGCAGTGGGAGCAATTATTGAGGATAAATACCCCAACATATTTTAGTCTGGATGTTTGGTTCACACATTGAACCTTCTGATGCATGATATTGTCAAGAAAAAAAACGCATAATACAAATGGATTGGTGATTTGTACAAGAAAGGAAAACAAATGATAAAATTTATTACAAATCATAGCAATACCCATGGCCTTTTCCGCAGTCACTCGAGATTGGAGTTGTTGAAGATTGCGAAGACCAAATTTGGTAGATAATACCTCACCTTCAGGTGCCTTTTGAAGGTAAGAGAGTCATTGGCTAGTATGGTATCAAGTCCACATTGGCAAGTATTAAAGGAAAGCGCTACAAATGCAGCTGACAGGCGAGGTTTTGAACTGGTGGAGGAGGCCGCTCTTGATGGTCAGTTTTGGACAAGTGTGAGGCATGTATTGGACTTCACCAAGCCCATTTATCACATGATTTGGTTTGCATATATAAACAAACCAGTGACTGGCGAGGTGTATGAGCAGATGGATACCATGTTAGGGCAAATAAAAGATATTGTTCATAACATAGATCCCAACTTGTACAAACTAATTCACGATTGTGTGTGTGAATGGTGGAATAGACTCAGTCTTCCACTACATTGCTTGGCATATATCCTTACGCCAAAATACTACTCTACATCTTGGTTGGGCCAACCTGCACCAGGGGGTGGGATTAGGACCAAACCCCATTTAGATCCAAAGGTAACTAGTGGATATTTGCAAGCATTAGACAAGTTGATACCTGACAGAGAGGAATGTGCATATGTGCGCCTTGAAATAGGAAAATACTTCAGTGGCACTGGTTTGTTTGGGAACTTCCATGCAATGGAAGACAGAGATAGATTTGATTCTCTCACATGGTGGGAAACATATGGCAGCTAGAGACTTTTACCAAAATTGGAAAAAAAAGTTCTTTCACAGGTTGTAAATACTTCTTCTGCAGAGAGGTGTTGGAGAACCTATAGCTACATACATGATGTGAAAAGAAACATACTCAATGAAAACCGAGCAGAAAGCTTGGTTTATGTGCACTACAACTTGAGGTTGTTGAGTCATTACTGTGATCGGGCTTATGAGGATCCCACATATAAAATTTGGGACAATCACCCAGAGGATGACAATTTGGAAGATGGCATTGTACGTCTTGAAGAACTGGAAGAGGAACTTATAAGGGATGAATATGAAGCAGCTGTAGCAGCCATGCCACCTCCACCTCCACCTCCACCATCCAGTAGCAGTGCTCGAGTTCCGAGTCTTGTTCCTTCGTTGTCGCCACATCCATCTACACCCTCACGTGGAGGGCATGTGCCTTCTAGTTCTGGTCGTCGGTCTGTGCGGGAGACTCCTAGAAGACCACCACGACCTGCTTAATTGTTGAGTTTTGAGTCCTTGACTCTTGACTCTTGACTCTTTCATATCATAATGATATTTTTTGTAAACAATATATGACTGTGACAATGAAAATTTGAAGTTTGAAGTTGGCAATTATAACTCATTGGTTATGATTGTGAATTATGAATATGATGCTTCGTGAAAGACTAAAGTTGTTTCATTTCATTTCATTATTCATGTTTCATTTTATAGCATTTCATTTCATGTTAACAGTTACAAGTTAGGACTTAGAAATATCTAGGATATTACTTCTTGTAATCGTTAAACTTAACTTACAAGTACAACTTTGGTGATCAATGATGATAAATGTTATATATTGAATTTTCAATTTTGAAAGCTTGAAGTTGAAACTTAAGATTGAATTTGATGAATCATGATTCACGAGACTCAATATGTTGCAGTTGTAATATGTATTTTACTAACTTGTGGACATGG
>APFE030711192.1:51398-120096 GCA_000404065.3 Pinus taeda
TCCATGTCACCTAGGTGTTTTCTTTGCAAATTTCTGAATATTTCATCAAACTGTTTGCCTATGTTTAAAAATCAACACCTACAGCAGTTTCGCAGCGCGCTGCG
Source organism: Pinus taeda (assembly GCA_000404065.3). Taxonomy (NCBI): domain Eukaryota; kingdom Viridiplantae; phylum Streptophyta; class Pinopsida; order Pinales; family Pinaceae; genus Pinus; species Pinus taeda. The sequence continues at coordinate 51,503 of APFE030711192.1, forward strand.
AAACTGCGAAACTGTTTTAAACAATTTCAATTTTCTCTGTGACTTTAACTGCTCTGCCACCTGATTTCAAAATTCCTTTTTACCTTGGATATATATAGCCGTGTTTACATGCCTTCAAAATAATGAACTTAAGAAAAATTTTACAAAACTTTGGAACAACACCTTATTCAGAATCAGCAATTTCATTTAGCAGCTAATTTATTTAGCTGTGCTTTCAATTTTGCAACCTCCTTTTGCATGGCTTTGATTTCAGCTTTGGCAGTCTTCATCTTAGCCATTTCACTTTCAGTTGCTTCCAACTGGTCCTTTGTAGATATGATATTTCCTCCTTGGGAAATGATGCCTTTTTTATTTGAACCTTTTTTCTTGATTTCCTCTGCCTCCTCTGTTCTGGGTAGTTTCTCGACTTCCCTTGCTTGCTTTCTTGTAAGAGGTTTTTCCTTTATTTCCTTTACCTCCTCTGTTCTAGGCAGTTGCTAAGCTTCCCTTACTTGATTTCTTGTGAGGGGTCTCCTTGGTTTGAAAATAAACTCCTCACCTAGTTCGTTAAACCTTAGTCTTTTTGCAGCTTTAGATTTCTTAGTGCTTTCCAGTGTTAACTGTGTCAAGTCAATGTGCATTGATTCAATGTGTGTCGGCCCAGCTTGATCAAACTCAATAGCTTCCAGCAAATCATTCAAGTTGGCCTTTGATACCAGACTTTCCTCAGCAGCCACTGTTTTGCCTTTTTCTTTGATCATTTGACTTCGTGTTCTCACCCTTGACATTTTTTCAGATTCTTTTGGCCCAGGTACAGTCTTCTTATGCTGGGCTTCTCCTTTTGCTGATGGCTGAGGCTGCTCTTTACTAACCAGTGACTTGACTGACTTTCTTAACTCTGATTTTACCCTCCTTCTACCCTTAGCTTCCTTCTGAAGCTCAACAATCGTGGGCTCTTTAACTGACTCTTCAACTGACTGTTCTTTTTCTTGAACGGGCCGTGGAGTCAGTCCTGTTTTAATTTGAAAACCCGCCATGAAAATGAATGAGTCCCAATCCCTACCTATTTTCTGAAGACCATTCAAAACTAACAACTTGACCAGACCATGGTGAAACAGAGATGTTTCACAGTCATCCTTTCTTAACTGCACTTTGTCACACATTTTGCTCAGACTTCGAAACAAGTAGAAGGGTATGTCTATGGATGCTTTACCAGTAAAATGCAGCAGCAACTTGAAGTGTAGGAATAGACTTTATTATATCTTCCCTCACAAGTTAGGTACTTCTGAATACAGGTGAGAAGCAAGGCATAATGCTCCTTAATATAGTTTCTAGGCACAGCCTTTGTCAGGTCCTCATTCACATACGCCTCTTTCAGGAATTCTTTGCATGGACTCATATCAAACTTGAAATTCTTAAACCATTCTTGTCCCCCTCTCGGAATCTAAGTTACTGCAGCTATTTCCTCTAGAGACACTTTAACTTCTAACATAGCCATTTTAGAATTCAAACCGGTGAAGTTTAAAGCAAAATCCTTTGTTACCTGAGCATGGCCACCCTGCAGTTTCTGGCAGAAATTCCAACAGTTGGCATCCTGGAAGGCTTTCTTCACACCCTCATCTCTTAATGTTAAGTCCAAACCTTCAGGCTCTGTTCTCTGGCATTTTCCGGACCGGTGTCCTCTCTTCTCCATCTCGCCTTTGAAACTTTCGCACAGACAGTGAACAACAACTTCAACTGAAACAGTAATTCGATCCTTTCTCCCTTTTGGCTTAGCCTCGCTTGAAACAGGCTCTCTTGAAAACAGCTTCACTTGCAAAATCACATATAATCATCACACGGGCTGGTCACTTATGCACATTCACAAACATCACAAAGATATATGCATAGTAAAACTCATTTGGATTGATATTGATGCGCATGTCTGCAAATCTATTAGTGGAGTGACAGTTAATGAGCGTTTGGGAGGTACGAAAAACTGACATGAGAGGACGGGAATGGTGACTCATTAATGGACTTGACCTTTTTGGAAATATTCACTGCAAAACGCACGAATTTGCGATTTCGCAACGCGTTTAATTTTGAATTGTCACAATGCGCTGCGAAACGGCTTGATGGTGATGCTACAAAATGGCTGAACAATGATTATGCAGCGAAACGGACCAATAAGAGACTGCGCTGCGAGATTGGGGAAAGGATTGGTGACATGGATTAGACAAGACATGTCTTATGGAAGCATAATGATGGAGGATGACCGATAGGATTAGAATACGCTTCACATCAAACCTCTTTAAAGCTTCAACCCTAAGTAAGAAACATAGACTAAAAACAATTTAGCACCAATTTTTAGGCATTGGACTTTGGGCAAAGGGTTATATACAAATGTTTACAGTTCTAAGTGATAACAAGGTGTAGAAGGTGTCACAAGGTAGGGAACCTATATAAGGAGTGCCCCCTCGTCTCGTGGGTGACTTATTCATCCACAAAAGGCACTAAGAATCCATGGATACAAAATAGTTGACTAGACCTGGCTTGTGACTAATATGGAAAAAAAATTCGTAATTGGAACCACCGATTCTTATCCAGAGGTGGGAGGATGGTGCTTATTAAATCAATATTGTAAGCCACTCAGGTCTACTGGATGTCCCTTGCTTGGATTCCTCAAGGTATACTTTCGAGAATACAAAAAATATGTTGCAAATTTTTATGGAATGGACACAAGGAGGGTAATACATTCGCTTGGGTGAGATGGATTCATATTGCATTGCCCAAGAAATGGGGAGGATGGGGCCTCAAAGATCTCCCTACATTTGCACATGCATTGGCTGCCAAATTGGGATGACTTCTCCTAAAGTCCAGAAGTCTGTGGACAAATGTGGTCATCAATAAATACATTTGGCCCCATAACCTCATGGATTGGGGTTGCCTTCCATATTGAAACAAACAGGGTATCTCTGTCATCTGGAGGGCCCTATTACAAACTCTCCCCACCATCAGGAATGGCCTCACTTGGCGAATTAGCGATGAAACAACAATCCGCATTGGATTTGATCTATGGACAGGCTGTGGCAACTTATATCGACTTCCTCCAGACCTTATTGCATTCCTAAATGGCAGGGGCATATCCACAGTTGCACAAATAGCAGATCAACATAACACTACTATCTTCCTACAAGCTTGGAAATCTACGGCTACACTAGGATTTCCATATCAGTGGATATAAGATTGGGGGAACTACATAAATGCGTTATCTAAATGTCATGTCTGAATATCTAATGGCGATGATGATCTCATATGGGCTCCAACATCTCATGGAGTATACTCTCCCAAGGTAGGATATCCCATTATACATGTTGCGCATAAGCCCCCTGTTCTGGAGGGGTGGTGGAGAGCACTCTGGAAACTCAAGGCTCCCCCACGAACTCGGATATTTATGTGGAATATCATCATGAATAAAACTCCTACATGTACCAACTTGATGAAGAGATCACATTTCGGTTCGTCTTGGTGTGTCATTTTTCAACAGGATGAGGAATCGAATGATCATCTCTTCCTGTTCTGCACAACCACACGACACATTTGGGAGCAAGTCCTCTCCTCTTTAGACATACCCCAGTGTTGGGAAGGGCGCAAAATCAAGGAGGCATGGAACAATGTGTGGATAGCTTCCCGCAACATGAAGAATCATAATCTCCCCCTGATTATATGTTGGCATACTTGGCTAAGTCGAAACAACATCAACTTTAACAATCTGCAGATTCGGCGGCCTTTGGTAATCACTAGAATCATCAATAATTTCAGTGAAATTCACGATGATGAATAGTCACCACCTGCTCGCACCATAACTCCTAAAGCCATCAACCACGACCATCCTTGGGCATACTTCGACGAATATTTCCAAGACCAGGGGTGTGGGGTATTCTTCTAGATTTATCAGACATTCACTCTTTCCGAATCCGCATGGTGGTGGGTGTTGCCACAAACAATTTTGTTGAGCTTATCTCCCTCTGACACTTTTTATACTTTACATTGGCACAAAACTGTAGACTATTCAGATCTTTAGGGGCTCTAAGATCATCATTAATTGGTTCAATTGCACATCTGCATGTCATGTGCATTCTCTCAGGAACATTTTGGATGATGCATTGCATTTAAAATCACAATTTGAACAAATTACTTGTCTCCACATTTACAGGGAGTGCAACCAGGCTGCGGATCAACTTTCCAAGGAGGCGACGAATCAACCAGAGGACAATGGTTGATCCAAAAACAGAGGGAGGCAAAGATATCCCAGTATTATCACAGGCCCTACATAGACCAGATACAATAAAGGGCAGTCAGGCCCTAATTTCACAATTTTTTATGATCCTAATATATATAAGAAATTTTGCAAAACAAACATTTTGAATTTTTGTATAAATATTCACTGAACCTGAAGGCATACCCTGAATGGGTAATTATGTATAGACTTATATATTTTTTATGGCTATGACCACACATATAATATATGCCACCAACATTTACATCATGTAATTTTCCATAATAAAAAATTATGATTTTCCTAAGAAAAAATTTAATTTATAGATATTTTTTTTAATTATTGTTTTATTATGAAAATTTTAATACAAAACCACCGCATAAAAATATATAATATTAATATTGTAACAATTAATGAGAAACATATACATAAAAATAAAAATAAAAATAAATATAATATATATATATAATATTATATATAAAACCTTTTATTACATCATACCATTACGACATCATACCATTCAAAGTACTGCAAAGGCCTTTGTATTAATATAATGGGAGACTTTCGCAATGGATGGATTGAAAAGCTTGGAGTGGTGAGCACCCACACTCCATGCATGGGCCTCCACCCACTTCTCCTCCACTTTAACACCTCTCCTCTCCTCTGTACTCCCTTCACACACTTCACACATCTTCTAGGTACATCCTCCCCTCATAAAGGTCTTTGGTTTCAAAAGGACTAGTATATTATTTTTTATTATTTTTATATAAGTGTTACTTAAATGTCTGCTTTATTCATTTAATTCAAGTTTATTTAATTCTTTTAAATTTAGATTGTATTTAATTTTTATTTTATTATTTAAGATTTATAAATTTATTAAAATTATTAAAAATAGAATTTTATAATAAACAACCCATAATTGTTAGTTTTAATCAAATAATTAATTTTATAACTCAAATTTTAGAAGGTTTTATTTCAAGATTTATTTAGTGAAATGAGGTTCAAGATGGTTTGTTGGATACTTAAAATCATGGAAAATAATATGGTAGAATCAAATTAATCAGATTTAGTTATTTAATAGCTCAAAAATATAACAGAAGTCTAAATAACGAATTTGCAACCAAAATTAGTTTTGTTGAGTATAGTTTGGGAAAATTCCATTGGTATGAAAGCACTGTTTTCTCTAATTTATTCTCCATATTGCTCAAGTACTAATCAAATCTCAACATGAAGCAATCACAGTATGGAACCTCTTTTATTTTAATTTATCTAATTTAATTTTTATTTTGGGCAATGTATTGAGAGAATTGGTATTGTATTTACTATGCAAAATTAATTTGTTTAATTTTGATTGGTTTTGGCAGGGAGTAGTTGGGAAGATCAATCCAAAAATTTCTTGAAGCAATGGGATTGCACTAGAAGGGTAGAAAAAAGAAAATTTTCCATCTGAAAATTAATGAAGTAGATATGATCTCAACAACTCTCCTTTTGGCAATTTGTATTTGTAAATTATAAACAATTATTTTGAGAATGAAGACTAGGTTCCTCTTTTTTTTCATTTTTGATACTCTTAGAACTTTTGTGAGGGGAATTTTAGTTGTAGGTGAAGAGGGATAGTCATATTTGAGAGGCTTGAGGATTTTCTTTTCAATATCTAGTCATTATCTTTGAGGCAGAGATTGCACTATTGTAGTTCTTTTCTTTGGTATCAGAGCTCATGATCTTAGAGGGATTGTTGAGGAGATTATTTACAAAACAAAGCAAAGATTTCATGTTTAATTTGTATTCAAGTACTATTATTTATTAATGAAAATTGAGTCATTTTCAATGGCAGATATGTGTCAATTGTTTCATATTATGAACTTATGTTGGATATGAAAATGATTGTTCATTTGATCAGCGATTAGATCTAGTGGTTGCTTTGATTTTTATTGATTTCTCAATTTTCTTTTGTGCTCTAATCAAATTTTTGAGTAACTATTTGCTCATAAATTTGTCATTAAAATATATTTAATTGCCTTAACTATTTCCTATTTTTTATGGCTAATCATTCATTGTTTTAAATCTCTGAACAAAACATGTTTTGTAACAATAATATCAGTTGTTATAACTATTTCAATATCCTGATATTCATTGTAAATTAAGCATGTTAAATCCCCATTCTTTTAATCACTTTTCTCTTGATTTGAATGAGATCTATATTGTGTCTTAATTGAGATATGATAGATTAGATTTCTTTTCTATTGCTTGCATCTTAGAATAGAATTGCATTTAGAATAATTCCATTACATTTTAGAAGTCTCCTTACGTAGGAGAAACCTTAGATGTGGCTTGGTTGAGCCGTTAAATTAGTTTAAAGATTGTTTTCTTGCATGTGCACTACAAGAAGGTAGGTTCAGTTTTCTCTTCTTATTGATTGTAAATTAAATACATCGTAAGTCAACAAGAAGGGAAATGGGGTAACTTGACCCAATAGAACTAGTTGGAGCCATCATTACAAACAGATAAGAGTTTGCTTTAGTATTCTGACCTAGTGGTCTTCCTAAATGTCAATGAGGTCATTTATTACGATCAACACTTGGGAAATCAGAAACCGAGTCAAAGGATTTTTTCCATATGTTCTTCCTAAACTATCCTCCTTCCCTGAGATCAAGAAAGAAGAATATCACTTCTTCAAAGATTTGTATTCAGAAGAAAAGGAAAATGATTCAAAAGAGGTGCAATGCTTCATATGTCGTAGATTGGGAGAATATTCAACTCATCAAGCGAATTGAGGAAACTGAGGTAATTAAGGCCATCTAGTCTCTAGAACCAAACAAAGCTCCTAGCCCAAACAAATTTTCCATTAATTTCTAGAGATCCCTCTAGGTCTTAATAAAAAAGGACCTATTGAGAATATTGAATTCATCCAAGTTGAAAGGAAAGCTAGGAGGAAGTACAAATTCTTCCTTCCTGGATGTTATTCCAAAGGAGACCAAGCCCACCTCCTTCTCTTGTTTTCTTCTTATTTCATTATGAAACACTTTTTATAATATTTTAACTAAGGTAATGACCTGTAATATAAGCAAGATACTACCCGAAATAATCTCAAAAAGCCAAGGAGGTTTTAAGAAGCACAAACACATTTTAGACAATGTGATTCAGGTCCAAGAGATTATCCACTCTAACAAGCTAAGTGGTGAGCTAGGTATGGTAATTAAATTAGATATGGAAAATGCTTTTTATAGAGTCCAACATTCCTTTTTTCTTTTAGCTATGAAAAAAATAGGATTTTGTCTGGAATTCTTCAATTGGGTCCAAGCATGTATTGGAAATCCATAGATTTCTCCATTAATAAATGGTAAGCCTTGCAATTTATTTTCATCTTTTACCTTATCATGGTTGAGAGATTTAGTAGGAATTTGGAACATTCCAAGGCTAAGGGAAGATTAAAAGGTTTAAGTATAGCAAGGAATATAAAGAATGTCAATCATTCATAATCTATCGACAACACACTTCTTTTAGGAATAACCTAAAAAAAATTACTATGTGATTCAAACATGTTTTTAACCGATATTTGGATATCTCAGGGGGTCTAGTAAACAAAAAAAAAAGCTTGATTTTCTGGTGGAAAAACTTTGACACAAACCTTTTGGAGATATCTAGAGTTCTAGAATTTCCTATGGAGTTTGAATGTCAATTTTTCAAATATATTGGAATTCCTATCTCCTTAGGTGCCTCTAACTTTGAAAGTTGGGTTAATACCATAATTTTTTTTAAAAATAAAATCCAATTGTCGGGATCACAATAGCTTAACACAATTGGAAGAGTCATTTTGGTGAAATCACTATTATCCTCTTTACCCTCTACATGTGCTCGGGATTGTTGGCTCCAAAATCAATGCTTAACCAATTGAGCCTTCTGATTTGAAAATTTATATGCCAAGACAGGAAAGGTAACAAAAGGAATTTTCATCTAGTGCATTGGAACATTGTTTTCCTTCTAAAGGCTAATGGTGGTCTAGCCATGAAAGATCCTTTGCATATAAATCTATCTCTTGGTTTAATAAAATCCGATGGCTTAGGGCTAAACTAGTTAATGGGTCTGGCTTAGAATCCAAAATATTGAGGTTGTGTACAGAGGTCGCCCCTCTCATTGTCGATCACTTTAGTTGATGCATTGGGAATGTGGCTCATGTTAACATATGGGAATATAACTTTTCCTCTAATGGTCCTCTCGGAGGAATTGAGCAATATCGTGAAGTAGCCAATTGGATGCAACAACAAGGTTATATCAAGCTAAGAGATATCTCTCTCTAGGATGGTCGGGGTCAATAGAAAGGCTAGTTTTGTCCAATGCTATAGATTCATATTTGGTCCCAATGGGACAATTTGATTACCACTTTAAATGGTTTGGCCCTTATCTCTTTCTCTATGCGAGATGATCGACCATGGAAGTTAAGCCCACAACATAAATGCTCGATGAAATTTGGTTATTTACATTTGGTTAAAAATATGCCACACTTGTCACCAAGCAAACTGTAGGGACAATATTCCAAAAGGCAATTTATTGTGTTGGACACTTGTCCATCAAAAAATTCTCATTAGTGAAAAATATAAAGAAAATAAATATTCAAGGGTCATCATATTGTGTCTTGTGTTCAAGCTCAGAGGAAAGTATTTCTCATATTGTATGGTCTTAACCCTTCTCTTTGCATACTTGGTGTGCAACACTCACTCATATGTTTTATATAGACTTTATCCCTAGATTGTGCGTGGAAATGTTTGAGAAATGGAAAACAAAATATCATTGGAATCAAAAAGTGTCTTCTCTACCAATTAAAGTTGGGAAGCAATCCCTAAGTTCTTATGCTTTTCTATTTGGATCACAAGGAATAAGGATATTTTAAAAAATGAGCACTCAAATCCTTTGTCAATTACCCTCAATGAAATTTCCCTACTTTTCAAAACCGTCTCACCTAGGGGATTTAACACCAAAGAGCTTGAAGATCTAAACCCATCAGAGCACAAATGGATTCAAATAATAGGAAGCTTCCTTTTGTTGGAAATAATACTGAGATGGGGGTGAATCTGTATTATCAAATTAATAATTTTATTTCCAAAACTGATTTATATACGCTACTTCTATGAAGTGAACTAGTGTGTACATGCAACTGTGATTAGATAAATGAGCATATACCCAGAGAACTTGTGATTTAGACAATCTATCATGTGTTGATATTTAACTAGTGCATCAATAACTTATTAAACAGTGTAGTAAAATAGAATAAAGCATCACACATAAGCAACACAGATGAACACCAAGATTTAAGGTGGAAACCCAATGTGGGTGAAAACCACCCGCTATTGTCATCTCTATCTTCTTTTAATAATAAGAAAATTTGTTTACAATCTTGTACTAGTGCAGACTCATACCAGTACACAGGCACCCATCTGCAGAAGGATACAACCTTCTCTCATTTTCCACCTTCTACTGGAAGGGAGCTGCAACCCCCCAGCTCTTGTACTAGCCAATGTGATTACTAGTACATAGACGCCAACTTACAAAAGGCTACGACCTTCTCTCTTCCTCTAGGGTCCACGTTTCATAAATTTTCAAATTGGATGCTCCTGGTACACAACAATACACATGAAGGCCTCATTTCATCAAATTTTCATACTAGACCCATCAAAAACTTTGAAACTCAAATTGCATCAACCAACAATCAGTTAATCTGAACAATCAGATCACTATCACCAAAATACTATACTGAACCCAAGAATTAGTTGCAACCTCAAAAATCATGCATCAGAATGTAGATGCTACTTTACTGAACCCAACCTGCGTGTATACACTACTTCCTGTAATCAAACTTGCGTATACCTTTAAAACTACTGAAAACATTAAACTTCTAAATCAAGTCTATACCAACCAGCAATATATTGACCATATACTATATATTTACAGATCTTTACATAGGAAAAAACAGAGAACACCCTTCTCACTTATACTATCAGTCAATCAGATATCAAACTCCTTATTCATTTAGTTTTACATTCAGATCTAAGAAGACTTCATTGACAGACAATAGTAAAACAACAACATTGATTTGATAGATCAGTCATCCTTGAACATCAAGCTTTTCTTTTGCATACGCTACTTGGAAGAGCCAAAAAAATGTGTATACGTACCTTCATCAAAGCGAACCAGTGTACAGATATGCAAATACTTACTTCATAACTTCGTTGCACTTCTGGACTTCAGACAAACCTAGATCACGATATTTAAAGAATGAAACAGGTATACAAAATCATATCTAGCCCAACCAATATCAAATCATTAAATAATAAGTCATTCAAATCTCATGATCCTGATCCAATATTGAATTCAAGGTACACAAAGTATTTCAAATCAAATCACAAACATAGCCCCTGCAACATAAAATATACTTCATATAGAAGTATTCCTTAGAAGCCCATACACTTGCACATTTTCTTTTTATCTAACACTTCATAAGATATTCATTCCTTGTGTACTTAGCCCTTTGATCTTCTCCTCCTTATATACTTAGATCCTTTATCAATACCTAGGACCAAAACCACTTAGGACCAATACCTTGAACCAAAACCTTGGTTTTCCAACATGTACGCGCTTTTCCTCCTGTGGGAGTGTGTGTATATGTATATGCTCTTTTTGTTCTGTGGACCAGCGTGTATATTTTGTTTTCACTAAGTGGACCTGCATATACTTCTTAAACTGCTTTACATCAACCTTTTCCTTTACCTTCTTTATTCTGATAAGTAGACCTTAGTTCCATCTTCCTGTTCTTCTATACCATTGCCCTGTTACCTCTGAATATACCTGTTGTATTGTGAGTTTCCTTTTACCAAAATTGAATTGACCTGTGAGTGAGTTTCCATCAAGGACAACGCTTGTATCATAATTCCAACAATCTCCCCCTTTGGACTTGAGGGAAACTGTGATGGTGTTTATTACTACAAGCTGTAGAAACTGTTAGAGATAACATGCAACACCAAAATACTCCCCCCCACTTTGACATCAAGGGCAAAGGGTGGACCAAACAACTTTCCTCCTTTGATATACATTATGTTGTCCATGCTCCCCCTAAGTACATGCTGAATCTACAGAGATATAATTCAAAAGAATAACATGACTCTATAACTCAACTAAGTGAGTATGACCTCCTTATGACCAATGACTCATACATACATCAACCACCCAACCAAGAGGGGATACGCCACATTTGACTCATCCACCCAACCGAGTGGGGATATACCAATTGTTTACACATGACAAAAATACAATAAATATTACATCATCCATCCCATGCAAAGTGGGGATACAAATTACATCATTTGTCCAATAGGACTCATTCAAATATATGAGAAGTCATATCACACCCTAGACCTTTACATGACTTAAACACAAATGGTATAAATATCTAAAGCCATAGCTGGACTCAGCAACCATAAAGCCAACAATGCAAAATGCTTGTGAAGGCTAATGCTCCCCCTGAACCTATGCTACTTGTGCATTGTCAACAAGTCATTCATCAAGGCATCTTTGTCAATCAGATAAAAATCAATGAAAAAAAGCATATCGTCAAACTGTAATCATCAACATCAGACATATCAGCCATATCATAGTTGGACCCACTGTTTTTTCTATCAGAAAACCATATACGCTCCTCCAGCCACCGAAACCCGTGTGTATACGCAACTATACTTCATGAAACCCGCGTATAATAACCTTCCTCTAACAAACTGGATTTAACAACAGGATGATGTAGTAACTACTCCAAGCTTTTGTCTGATATATTCAAATGTTTCTCTGGGTAATGGTTTAGTGAATATATCAGCAACCTGTTCTTTGGAGGGAACATACTCCAATTCAACCTTTTGTTCAAGCACTTGTTCTCATAAAAAATGGTGTTTGATGGGTATGTTCTTGGTCTTGGAGTGCATGACTGGATTTTTTCAAATATTGCTGGCACTTGTATTATCACATAGAATGGAGATGGGTGGAGTACATGTGATCTGAATGTCTTGCAAAGTTTGCATCAACCAAATTAGTTGTGTGTAGCAAGATGCATCAACCAAATATTCTACTTCAGTTATATATAAAGCAATCGAAATTTTTTTCTTGCTGAACCAAGACACTAACTGAGAACCTATATGGAATGCACCTCCACTAGTGCTCTTTCGATCATCAACACTTCCTTTCCAATCTGCATCTATATATGCATGAAGAGTAAGGTCTGTATCTTTAGGATACCATAGTCCAAAGTCCTGAGTTCCTTGAAGATATTTGAAAATTCTTTTGACTGCCTAGAGATGTGATTCCTTTGGATTTATTTCGAACCTTCCAACAATTCCTACTGCACGCGTGATGCCAAGTATGGTACCTATTAGATAAAGAAGATTTCCAATCATAGATCTGTAAGTTGGTTGGTTTACTACTGGTGATTCATCATTAGAGTTGAGATTGCATCCTGTTACCATTCAAGTACATACTGGGTTAGAATCTTCCATTCCGTACTTCTTCAAGATCTACTTGAGATATTTGGTTTGTGAAAGAAAGATGCCATCTTTTGTTTTCTTAACTTGAAGACCAAGAAAATAAGTAAGTTCACCAAGTAAGGACATCTCAAATTCTTGCTGCATTACTGAAGCAAAATTCTGACTCATGGATTCTTCATTGCTACCAAAAATGATATCATTAACATAAAAAACAATAATTAGCAATTTATGATTTTCAATCTTTGTGTATAAATTGCTATCTGCAGAACCTTTTGTAAAGCCTTGTTGTTGTAGATATTTGTCAAGGCGGTAATACCAAGCCCTTGGAGCCTATTTCAGACCATAGAGAGCCATTTTGAGCTTGCATACGAATTTTGCATCATTTCCAAGAATGAATCCTTCTGGTTGTTCAATATAAACTTCTTCTTATAAATCTCCATTGAGGAATGCTGATTTTACATCCATTTGGTATACTTTGAATTTCTGAAAACTAGAAAGATTAGGAAACATCCTTATGGCTTCAAGTATGGCAACAGGTGCAAAAGTTTCTTCAAAATATATGCCTTCTTGTTGAGCATACCCTTTACAAACAAGTCTAGCCTTGTTTATAATAACTTCTCCATTTTCATTAAGCTTGTTCTTAAATATCCATTTTGTTCCTATAATATTTTTATCATGAGGTCTAGGAACTAATTCCCAAGTATCATTCTTTTCAATTTTCTCAAGTTCTTCATCCATGACCTTGACCCAACATTCATATTTGCAGGCTTCATTTACACTTTGAGGTTCGATGGAGGATAGTAATGCGAGATAACTTGAGGTCCTTGTAAGAGTTATTATTTTCTGTACTACAGACCCTTTTTCTCTTAGAATTTGAGATTCTGGATGATTCTTGTGAACATACCTAGATGGAGTCTTTTCCTTGTCTATTGTATCTTCTTCTGATGCTTCATTGGTTTCTTCTTCAATATCATTTTGATTTGATGCAGGAAAGCATTCTTCATTTTCCTCATTATCATGTTCCTCTATTGATTTCATCTATTCTAGATTTCAACATGCTTCATCAACTACAACATCAATGCTTTCAACAATTTTCCGAATTCTTTTATTATAACTTTTGTATCCTTTACTTCTGGAAGAATAACCAAGAAGAATACCTTCGTCTGCTCTAGGTTCAAACTTTCCAAGTTTTTCATCACTCCTTTTGATAAAACATTTTCTTCCAAAAACTCTAAAGTGTTTTACAGTAGGAGGCTTACCATACCAAAGTTCATGTGGTGTTTGATTGCTATTTACCCGAACATTTTCTTTGTTGAGAATAGTCATGGCAACAAATGCAGCTTCACCCCAGAAGGTTGCAGGAGTTCCAGATTCATCTAGCATATCTCGATCCATTTGTTGAACTGCTCTATTCATCCTTCCTACCACACCATTTTGCTAAGGAGTTCTTGCAGTGGAGAATTGCCTTTTTATTCCATGTTGTTCACAAAAGTTAAAGAATTCATCTGATATGAATTCTCCCCCTCGATCAGATTTGAGACATTTGATTTTTCGATTTGATTCATTTTCAACTAAAACTTTGAAGGCTTTAAACTTTTCAAAAGCTTCATCTTTATGATTAGAAGACCTATCCAACACATCCTGGAAAAATCATTAATAAACAAAATAAAGTATTCTTCTCCACGAGGTGACTTTTTCCTTGCTGGTCCACATAAATCAGTATGGATGAGTTCAAGAGGCTTACTTGCTGATCCTTCCTTTTCAATGAAGTGAACTCTGGTTTTCTTACCGATTTGACATTGTTTGCATATGGTATTTTCTGGGATGCTGATATCTGGAAGAACACGAACTGCTTTGAGCCTGCATGCTTTTCTTAATTGAGAAAAGCTTAGATGTACCAATATTCTATGCCACCACCACTTTTCATCTGTTTTTCTTAGATAGCATTGTTGTTGTCCTCCTTTGAGTATGTATAAGTTGTTTGGAGTTCTTGTACCTTTGATTACGGTCTTTCTTGCATCAAGTTCACAAACGACACATCCGTTTGATCGAAACACCACTTAATTTACTTGATCGCACATTTGACTGAAGCTCAACAAGTTATGCTTTAAACCATCTACATACATGACATTTCTAGCTTTAACCTTTTCTTTCAAGAAAATGGAACCTTTAACTTTAATGACAATTGGAGTGTCATTTCCAAATGAAACATTCTTTTCCTTTTCTAAAGCATTATATGAATGAAGTTTCTCTTTATGACCTGTTATGTGTTTGGAGCATCCACTGTCGATGTACCACTGATTTTCTTGTCCTTCTGCATAAAGAGCTATACCACATCTTTCTGATTGAGATTCATTCCTTCTCCATATCTTGGGATTTAATGGCCTTTACTCCTTTTGAAATGTTGGCCAAAATTTGCTCCTACATTCAAATTCTTCATGACCAAAGTTGTTACAAATCGAGCATTCTGTTTCATTTTGAAGAGGAGAAAAGTTATTATAGGAGCTTTTCTTGATTCCTGTTGTACTTCTTTGATTTCGTGCTTCTCTAGTCATGATGGTTTTGTAAGCAACACATTGAGCAGCCTTGTGTCCAAAATTATGACATGAAAAACATTGCCCATTAAAGAAGTTTCGTGATCATAGAATCTTTGACATTGTTTTCCTATTGTGGCTTCTACTGATATTCATCCTTGGAGTAAATTGAGTATGATTTACCTGATGAGTAGTTTTAGGCCTTTGCTGATGACTAACATATTGTTCACTCGTCTTTGCTACATTAAGATAGCTTCTAGTGGAGGTTGAAGGCGTCTGTGATTGAGATGATTTTTCAATATATCCAAGCCCTGTCTTTAATAGAGGAGAACACTGAACTTTGATAATTTCATTTAAAGTTTCTAATCCTTTAGGAAATCTAACATTGAGAGATTTTGTCTTCTCAAGATCTTTTCTTAGACCCCAATTTCACATTCTAGATTTTCATTATGTTTTTCCCTTTTAGCAAGTTGGTGTGTCAAAACATCTATGATCATATTATTTTATTCTAAACGATATTATTTTATTCTTCCTCTTCTAATGCATCCAAAAATTCATCATTGTCATAGGCCATGAGAAGTCTAAAATCTTGTTCAGTTTCATCTTCATCACTATTAGATAAACCATCACTATCTTCATGCATATAGTAACTCCTTCTATTCATAACTTTTTTTCTATTGCCTTTTGCATATTCCTTCCCTTTTTCATATTTATCTTTATGAGGACATTTGGCAGCATAGTGACCAACTCTACCAGAAGAAAATCATTTGAAAGGTAGCTTACCTCTGAATCTTTCAGAACCCCGTTGAAGCTTCTTGACAAAATTTACCGCATCTTCTTCTTCTCAATTGTGTCCTGATTCGTGGTGCTCTTCCTTTTCTTTTCCCTTTGTTGATGCTTTAAATGCGTCTTCTCTCATATCTGATGGAACTCCTTTTCTCATTTCGAAGGTAGTTAGGATTCCATGAAGTTGAGTCACAGTGATAGTCTGCAGACACTTTTGACTCAAATTTAGAAGACAATGATCTCAAAATTTTCTCAACTAAAGTAACTTCCTTTATTTCTTCACCCATATTCTTCATACAATTAACAATCTCATCTATGCATAAAAAGTAACTAGAAATACTCTCATCACTATGCATCTTAAGAGTTTCATACTGAATTCTGAGAGTTTGAAGCTTATCACGTTTTACTTTAGAGTCTCCTTCATATCTATGAATGATTTTGTCCCATATCTCTTTAGTCATCTTGAGCTGCATGAATTTGACAAATTCTGATTCTGACAGACTTCCCAATAATGTGTTGACTACTTTGGCATTGGTTTCGTATAACTTCTTACCTGCAGAGTTTGTAGGAATTGCTATTGGGAATTGATATCCTCCTTCCACAATTTTCCAAACATCTTCTCCAAGCGATTGTAGATAGGCTTTGGTTCTTATTTTCAAATATACCAAGTTTCTCCATTGAAGATTGGTGGTCTGATGGATCCCATGCCTTTGTGATTATTCATCTTGACAGATCTACCTTCAAGCGATCAAGCTTCTTCTGAAGGACCTGCTCTAATTCCAATTGTTGGAAATAATATTGAGAGGGGGGTGAATCAGTGTTATCAAATTAAAATTTTATTTCCAAAACTGATTTATATACGCTACTTCTGTGAAGTGAACTAGCGTGTACACGCAACTATGATTAGAGAAACTAGCATATACCCAGAGAACTTGTGATTTAGACAATTTATCATGTGTTGATCTTTAACCAGTGCATCGGTAACTTATTAAATAGTGCAGTAAAATAGAATAAAGCATCACACATAAGAAATACACATGAACACCAAGATTTAAGGTGGAAACCCAATGTGGGTGAAAACCACCTATTGTTGTTGTCTATATCTTCTTTTAATAATAAGAAAATATGTTTACAATATTGTATTGGTGCAGACTCATACCAATACACAGGCACCCACCTAGCCAATGTGATCACTAGTACGTTGGTGCCAACCTACAGAAGGCTATGACCTTCTCTCTTCCTACAGGGACCACGTTTCATAAATTTTCAGACTGGATGCTCCTGGTACATAAAAATACACATGCAGGCCTCATTTCATCAAATTTTCATACTGGACCCATTAGAAACTTTGAAACTCAAACTGCATCAACCAACAATTAGTTAATCTGAACAATCAGATCACTGTCACCATAATACTGTACTGAACCCAAAAATTAGTTGCAACCTCAAAAATCATGCATCAGAATGTACACGCTACTTTACTAAACCCAACCTGCATGTATACGCTACTTCCTGAAATCAAACCTACATATACCTTCAAAACTACTGAAAACATTGAACTTCTGAATCAAGTCTGTACCAACCAACAATATACTGACCATCTACTATTTATTTACAGAGCTTTACACAGATAGCAATAAAGATCACCCTTCTCACTTATACAATCAGTCAATCGGATATCAAACTCCTTATTCATTCAGTTTTACATTCATATCTAAGAAGACTTCATTGATAGACAACAGTAAAACATGATGACTAATCTGATAGATCAGTCATCCTTAAATATCAAGATTTTCTTTTGCATATGCTACTTGGAAGAGTTGAACCAGTGTGTATACGCACCTTCACCAAAGTGAACTAGCATACAGATCTGCAAATACTTACTTCATAACTCCGTTGCACTTCCGGACTTCAGACAAACCCAGATCGTGATATTTAAAGAATAAAACAGGTGTACAAAATCAGATCTAGCCCAACCAATATCATATCATTCAATAATAAGTCATTTCAGGTCTCATGATCCCGATCCAATATTGAATTCAAGGTGCACAAAGTATTTCAGATCAAATCACAAACATAGCCCCTATAACATAAAATATACTTCAGATAGAAGTATTCCTTAGAAACCCATACACTTGCACATTTGCTTTTATCTAACACTTCATAAGAAATTCATTCCTTGTGTACTTAACCCTTTGATCTTCTCCTCCTTATATACTTAGATCCTTTATCAATACCTCGGACCAAAACCACTTAGGACTAATAACTTGGACCAAATACCTAGGGTCAATAGCTCGGACCAAATACTTGGACCCAATACCTTGGACCAGATACCTTGGACCAAAACATTGGTTTTCCAACATGTATGCACTTTTCCTCCTGTGGGAGTGTGTGTATACGTATATTCTCTTTTTGTTCTGTGGACCAACGTGTAAATTTTTTTTTGACTAAGTGGACATGTGTATACCTCTTAAACTACTTTACATCAACCTTTTCCTTTACCTTCTTTATTCTTATTAGTAGACCTTAGTTCCATCTTCCTGTTCTTATGTACCACTGCCTTGTTACCTCTGAATATACGTGTTGTACTGTGAGTTGCCTTTTACCAAAACTGAATTGACCTGTGAGTAAGTTGCCATTAAGGATAACACTTGTATCATAATTCCAACACCTTTTCCAAGTAATCATGTGCTCTATCCTCCTTTCATAAAGGTTCCTAGCTTATGTTTTAATAAGTCTGAATTCAATCCGTGGAGAATGTCTCGTAATCAATACTCCTTGTTTTGTGATGGCTCATCAATTGTAAATCTAGGGGAGGCAAGAACAAGAGGGTTGTTGCTCAAACTTGCTGGAAAATTTGCGTTACAATTCACTTGGGGCCTCATCCCTATGACCAATAATCAAGTTGAGTTCTTAGCACTATGGAAATGTCTCGAATTAGCCTTATCCAAAAAATTATATAAGCTATTAGTTTTTTTTATTCAATGATTGTCATCCAGAAATCCATCAAAGTTAAGGAAACAATGTTTCCAAAGCACCTTCCCATTCTCCAAAGGATTTCCTCAATTTCCTCTCAATTTGAGTGTGTGGAGCTTTTTCATGTGTATTGACACATAAACTAAGTGGCTGATGTTTTGGTTAGAAAAGGTTCCTTCCTCAGGCAAGGCAGACTTTATTCCTTAACCATGCTTAGTTTTTGAAGATATATGAATGACATTTAGATGTTGATTGGAATTAGAGAATTAAAGCTCCTTGGGTTGTGCTTTCCTGCCACACATTTTAGTGAGTTATTGGCGTGTATATTAAGATTGATGGACATTGTGTGTCGACAATAGTTTAAATTTCGTCCATGCTTTTTAAATTATCTTCCTAGATAAAAGGAGTGTTTGATCAAAGTTGGCATTGTCAATTTGCTCGTAGGATATAAATATGCATGGCTATGAAGATAGTAGGTTATACCCTATGTGATTTTTATTGATCTGTAAATTGCCTCGAGTATTTCAATGTTTAGCTCACCTAAACAAGTCTAAGTTAAAATGACTAAGGTGATTGTATTCTCCATTGTGTGACTATATTTTTGTATTTTTAGCACTCTAGTAGAAATAAAAAGAACACCATTCATATTCTTTAACTATTGTGACATGAAATTGATTAGAATTAGCAAGACACATACAATGAAGCAGAAATATTTACCCTAAAAACTCATATAGGAAAACTAGCATTCAATGAAGGATTCTGCCTTCCAACTCCTTATATTAAGGTCATTACAATGTCAATTACAAACACTTCCAAACTCGTTGTAAATTTATGGGACATTGTGTTCTTCTAATACATGGAGGATTCTTGCATCTTTTAAGGCATGCATGATGGTTGGATTCACACATTTGGAGGTAGGTTTTCACATGTGGTAAAGATTCACTTTTCAAGGGGGATTATCATATTTTCATGCATTTTTGTTTATTAGGGGTGCATTTCACATATCCTAAGGCATAGTTGCATATTTAGAGACTTTTCATAGCATCGTATTTTGGGGGGATCTTTTTGCATTACTTGAGGACTACGCATATTGATTTATGAGCCAAATGCATGAGACATTCTACTCCATATGTTGCACATCCCCTAAACACTCCAAGTAATAGGTTTGTGTTAACTATGTGACACACTTATTAATAGATTGTTGCACTATTTTGAGAATCACCATTGTTTAAGGCATTTTGGAAGTTATATTATGTTGTAAATAGTGGAATATAAAGAGTGCTAAATTAACAAGGTATCCAAGGCATAAAATGGCGCACATTCCAAGGTCACGCTATCCTTGGAGCCTTTTGGGAGAATGTTTGGGTCATTGTGTACATGGATCAAGGTCAAACATATGTTTTGAGGGCATCCTACTGTTAGGGGTTTTTTAACCACAATTTCCCACATTTTCACATATACCAAGGAGGCATTAAATGCATAACCACTTTGAGTCTACTTTTATACACACACTAAAAGGTGGTTAAGTTTATTGACCAGTCCACCTTTTTGGACACTATCCCTAGAGCTCTCCATATTGAGGCATTAATTGGAGGATACTTAATGGTTAGGCACATGGATCAACATATTTTTGCACATATTTTGAGGTTTCCCTATCTTCAAGGGTTCTTATAACAACCTCCTTGTACACTTATCTATGAGATCAACATTATGAAGAGTTTGTTAATATGATGTTATGGTTGCTCTACCTAAGAGAGTTCAAATGTCCATTATTTATTAAATAAATGCTTGGTCAAAAATTTACGCATGAATGACTTGTTTTATTCATTATGAGGGCTTCCCACCCATTGCACACTTTCCTAGGTAGCACTCTATTCAAAGGGTTATTGTAACAACCATGGCTCAATGTCTTGCACATATATCTAGGTGATCATATTTCCAAAGGGAATGTTGGCACATGTTGAGGAGTACCCTAGGTCTAAGGAAGATACATTGCATTATATTATTGCTCCAATAATAACACCCTCTCTTAGGGAGAATTCCCTTTGCAAAGCCATTAATATTATTTTAAAGGACATTGGTTCATAATTTGTTATTCTGAAGAGCATTCCAAGGAGAAGAGGCACACATGGCCTAAAATCCCTCAATACTTGATTAAATGAGAACATTTCAAGAGTTTTTCTTGCATAATATTATGATGAGTGGCATGAAGGCTCATTCAAAACCTTACCTTGTTTCTTTTATTACTTATGAATGAATATTTTATTATTATGCTTAGAGAAACAAGTGGATCCAAAATTCATTTAACATTATTTTATTGTAAAGAATTTGAGGAGAAGCTCTATAAAAGGATGAGTTGTCTCATTTGCTAGCATGGTTGGATTAATAGGAAAATATGCTAAGCATAGTTTAAGATTTTGTGGGAGGATGATGCTAGGTGTTACTTTTGTAATGTGAGATTCATTATTTCATCCCTAACATATTTATTTTTATCTCTGAAAATTACACTTCAAAATTTGTTACAAGGAGCCTCATATGATAGACAATTTTGTCCATAAATAAAGGTCACTTGTTGAGGTTCTACCTGTCAATGTCCTGGTTGTTTTAAATTGAATAAGTGGATTGTGGTGATATCACCTCTTTGAAAGGTGGTTGTTGATTTTTCTACTCTGAGCAAAACACACCTTTGCTACATAATTATATTTAAATAAGGCATCTTTGGAATATCACTCTAAGTAATTTTACATAGTTTGAAACAACATTCACATAGGTTGATTTTAGCACGTTATAACATCATTATGATAACTTCCCATTCATAATTTATAACCCTCAAAATTCACTTTTTGGGTCCACGAAGTATGGAAAATCACTAGTCTTGGTCTACCATCCATTTCAATCAAAATTTCATCTTACACTCTTTAATTAAATACACTTTCCTTGTGTAGGAGGCGTCAACCTAAAGTGAGAGAAAGAGTTTTTGTGGTGACAATGAGAAAATTTTATGATTTCCTCTTGGGTTGCACTTTTGTTTTAGGACATTATCACTTGAGAGCAGGTTTGGGAATTAAAAAATTAATGATAGAAAGACACACACATTGGAACATAAAAATTTACCTTGAAAAACTAGAAGGGAAAACCAGCATTCAATGAAAGTTTATTCCTTCGATTTTTTATATGATGGAGATTATAATATAAATGAAGATTGTTGAGATTATTATGAAGTTCTGAGACACTTTGGTTCTCTACAATCCTCTACATTATTCTTATATCTCTCTATGTTGTTAGCATCTCCTCCACACTCCTGCTTATATTATGGAACAACCTATTGCCAGTGAAAAAGTGAACCTGTAACCCTTAAGTCATCTAAGGAGGCAGGGTCATCAAAAATATTATTCTTTTAACCACTGTAAAACTCATTTATAATACTACCATCATTTTTTTCTCATTGTGAGCTTTCCAATGGTAGAAATTTCATCCAAATCTGAGCTCTAGACACAAAGGTATACCCATTTGATATTTTACCTTTAAAGTGCCACGTCAGCGTCCGTACGAATGCTACATGGTAAAAATAGGGAAATAATTTGTCCTTATATCCCCATAATAGAATACCATGTTAACTACATGTGGTAATCTCTACCCATGTGCTACTACCACATAGGGTTGTGACTTTGTAAAGACACATTAATTTCCATGCACATTGAGGTCTGCAATTTCCCATGGATCCCCATATTATATTTTTTCTTGATATTTGATCTTTCATATTTGGGATTTTCCTTTTCCCATTGCAAGTATTATTCTTCTATATTTCCAATCAATCAATGGTCCTATCCAATTTCGGAAAATCTAAAAGTCCCATATAACTAAAAATCTAGATTTCCATATTTTCACTAACTAGAGTATCCACTAATCCATGGGGTTTCCACCTAGGTCTCCACCTCAACACCACTACACCTCTAATCCCATTCAACATTGTTAGTATGAATTATTTCTTTAAGTGAGTGAAAATCCCTTCACTTAAGTTATAGGTTATGTCACATGGTTCAAGTTCAAATTCGAGTTCGACAACTATGAAGTTCAATTCAAATTCAAATTTCTTGATAAGGTTCGGATGAGGTTCGTCATTGAATTCGAATATATATATAATTATATATATATTATATATTATATATATATAATATATATATATATATAAATAATTTAATTAAAAATAATAATAATATTATTATTCTTTCTGCTCATATAAAATTTAAATTAAATTCAAAATAATAATAGTAATTTATCTTTTTAAACACATATAATCATTATATATGGTTATAAAATTATTACAAAATTAGAAAACTATAAAATTAATTAAATTCGAAAATAAAAATAGTATATTATCTTTTTTAGAATATATAAGCATTATATATTTTATAAATTATTTAAAATATTTAATTAGAGTCAAATTAAAAAGCTATAAAATTAATTAAATTTAATATAAAAATTCGTTGTAATATAACATAACTTGTACAACCCTTGATATGGGTGGGCATATGATGGTACAAGTGGCAGGAGAACGGCTATCTAGGTCTGCCTCTCCTCCATGCGCGTATTAACTCCCCGACGATGAAACGATCTGGCATTTATTCCTCTGGTGTGACATTCCCCCTCATGAGCTCTATGGATAAATATGAATCCTGGTATACGAATTGGTTCAGTTCGTCAATTTGGGCAATGAATTTGGGTGGTAAGGAGATTGGAAGTGGTCGAGTCTATATCTATGGTGCCTTACTGGGGCTCTGGCCTTTGGTGAGGAGGGAAGATGATGTTTGTAGTTTCTTGGCATGGATTGGGATCAACCTCCTGGTCTGCCTTTGGGACCCTGGGACACAAAAAGTAGCGGTTCAATTCTTCTCCCTCGCCTCTGTTGGATACAAGTCTATTTCATTCCTTCACCAGTTCCTGGATCCTCTCTTGCTCGTGAGGACCATTGCTGGTCTTTACAGGTGTGTGGGATTTCAATTGGTATTTGGTAATTTATGCTCTAGATTCGGGTATATCTTTTGGCTTGAAAAATTTTACAGTGTCTCGACCAGAATTTGGGGTTGTGGGTTCTGTTTGTGCAAGAAATTGGGGTGGCTTCTCAGAATTGTTTCACTTCGGCACCCCGTCGGGGTAAACGGGTGCCCCTCTCACCTTCTCGGTAGTAGTGTCAGGCTAGTGGTTCATCCCTGCTTGGGTTAGTGGGTTTGTGGGTCTGGATTGCATTGTTTCTTGTGCAAGTTTTCGAAAGATTCCTCTGTTGCCTCCCCTTGTTGCGAACCTCCAACCACCATGACTAGCAATATGCCATGCCAATGGGGCTGTCCTAGTCAGGGGCAAGGGAAGTAGGTCCAGGATGGGCGTCCTGAGCTAGACCATCATTCGTCCTCTGCTACCTCTTCCAGTCAGGAAACAGAGGATGCAGAGGCTATTTCCCTTGCTAATTCATCAAGTCGTCTAGTAGCTCATGCCACAATGGAATCGATCGTTGAGCAGTTGCGTCACATACAAATTGACTTTGAATTTATATGAGACCGCAAGTATGAAGACCACAATGAAATTGTCGCCTATCTCACTGATATTCAATATAGTCAGAATACCATTTTGGAGCAGTTGGACAACCTTTGGCACAGTCATCGTTGTACAAACGACCACCTCTATAGCTTAGAGGCACGGGTGGAACATATTGACTTCCACATTCATGACTGTGTTGACTACTTTGTAGCCCCCCTATAATTTCCCCTCATCCGCCTCCTTGATATGTTCTATCATTCCTAGTACCTTTTTGTGTCTCTCATAAGTATGATAAGGCCACAAAGCCTTCTAGAAATAATGTATGCAAATTGTTTATCTTGGTATTCTCCAACCCACAATCTCAAAATTTTTGGTTGGAATGAGAAAGCGGGGGCTTTTGAGAGCATTTTTATATGCTATGATATTTTTAACATCTAATGAAAGTCGTTTTGAACAAAAAAAAATCATAACTTGTACAACTTTGTGATTGAATTAAAACGAGATAAGGCTTATTGCATAAGCTGCCAAAGTGACAAATGTTCTTTGGGAACACACTTTACGTACAATGTTTTGGAAGCATACGATGGATCTCTATGTCGATGTTCTTTTGGAATGCGATTTACTTACAATCATTGACTTTTGGAGGCATACACTTGATTTCTGTGCGCATTTTCATTACATTGGTCACTGTGCGTGTAGTCATTACAAAGGTAAAATTTGAAGCCCACCCTTGCCATGAATAACAAAGCAAATTGAATTAGTGGAGTGAATTGAGATTGAATTTAAATAAGACATCAGAATACAAAAAATTAAAACACTGTGGACCCGGTAAAGTAAAATAAAGTAAAAGATATACTGAAAACAAAACTTGGTCGAACTTTACCGAACCTAACTAGAACTTGAAGATATATTTGAGGTTCGTCGAATTTCAAACCTCAAGGTTCAAATTTGGCGAACCCTATGACATTGGTTATACGTGACATATAACCCTAACAACAAAATATGGTTATGTCCATGCTTCATGTCTACAACAAAATGTTAGAAAAACCCTACAAAAAATATAGCATGCAAATAGAAATATATAACAACAAAAATATAAGTGAAACAATCCAATGGAGAATATGAAAGTTCAATTTTATTTATCAAGAACAATCCACCTAGTGAAGAGTGATTACAAAATTGGGTATGCAGATCCCCCTCCATGGGATGGGTCCTTCTTGACCTTACACTTCAGTAATGTGTTTCTCTCTCTCAATATGTGATATGCAATGGGCATAAAAGAAAACAAAAGATGCTTGAACTCAAGTGGGAGCTCAAATTCTATGAGACGATAATGGGGATGATGAAAATGGTCATGGTGAAGAATGGAGAGAAAACCATCTATTTATAACAAAATATTGGAATAGATTGATAATTAGAAAATAATAAAATATTATTAACTAAATCAAAATCTAGCCGCTGTGAATATTTTATTACATTTTTTGAGACAAAATATATTCAAAATAGTCAAATATCTTATTTGGAAAGTGGTTGAAGTAATTAACAAGTAAAAGTGATTTATTAATCACTTTGTGAGAATTAAGAAAAATATGAATTTGAAATAATTATTAAATAATGATTTAGCAATTATCCCATAAGGAAAATAAAGGATAAATAAGGAATAATAAATAAATAATGATTTATTTAATTATTCTCATGGTGTGTTTTGGATTTTAATGAGAAATAATTTAGGAAAATGGTTCACTAAATTATTTCCTATAGTGAAAGTGCTTTTACCATGGTAAAAATTTATCCTACATGGTATATTTCGATCACCTAGTAAGGAATGGCTAGGTGATCATTTTTTGGGTGATAAAAAACACCCACCATGTTGGAATGCCACATCAATGATACACTAGTATGCCACATCAATGATATATTAACATGCCACATCATCATGCCATGTTTGCCGCTGCCTACTTGTACGATTTGAAAGTGCTCATGTAGACTCTACACATCCTTCTTTATAGCTTGTTGTACTGGCATCATAATGTATGAACTAATATTGAGGGATGTTCATTCCCTATGTAACCCTTGAGGAATGATCTAATTCCTGTCATTTTCAGAGGATTGGTTGTTTGGATGTTTTATTTTTATAAGTGTTTCATGAGTATGAATCTCATTGAATTACTACTCTGAGAGATAACCAAATATTTGTGTGTTTATTTCATTAGATGGATATGTGAAATTATGGTGTGTATTATTATTGTTTGCATTCCAAGCTCTATGTTATTTAGTTGTTATTAATGAATAGAATTGATATCCGTGTGAGTAAATTGTCGAGCTGGTTGAGCTACCGTGTAATCTTGTAGATAGCATTGTACGCATCAAGTATTCTGCCTATGTGTCAATGAGCAAGGCATTGAACCTAGTTGAGTTTGGAAAAGGACTTAACTTTGAAAAGGATGAAGCAAGTCCTGAAGATTTGCAAGTCAGGAGGTGAAGGCATAGGTGCTTGCAGGCTTAGTAAAATTTTTGGAAAAAGTTTAAGTAAAGAAACTTAGAAGAAAAAAAATTAATTTCACATAATCAAGTTGGGTGGGACCCACCAAGTTGGCAGGTCAAGGTTGGGCTAGTCGGCCCAAACACCAAAGTTCACATGGTTTTGCACTCGACCAAGTAGTGTGGCCAAGTAAGGTCAGGGTGACCTCCAGTTTGGGGTCGAGAGGTTGGGGGAAATCCCCTAGTCCCTTGGTAAGGAAATTAGATGAGAAACAAAGTAGGACCCACCAAGTCGGACCAGTTAGGGTTAAGACCACGGGAGTGTGCACCTTTTGGATTTTTCAAAAAAGGTTTGACCTCGACCCTATGTCAACTTGGCGATGTGGTTAGGCCATGGTGGTGTGGCAGTGGGAGGTTTTGTGGAGTTGGACCCCTATTGGGGTGGGGTCACCACATGGGCATCATGTGGCATTTCCTTATTGCCATGGCTAGGAATTTAATAACGAGACTTTGAAGGGCATAAGTTTTGATGCATAAGTCAGATTAAGGTGAGTTTCATGTTATTGGAAAGGTCTCAATGGGATGAACATAATTCCACTATTTATTTTGTATTTTTGAAAAGGTCGAAAATGAGAAAAACTTTAGGCCCAATTTCCATAATTGTACCATGGAGATTGGGTTAGCATCATAACTACCTTCTTCTACCTTAGTGAGGACCGGGACTAGTAAGGGGTATATTACAAAGTGGTATCAAAGATTACAGGTTCAACACTTGGACTAGAAGGGCATCATTGCAGAACTAATAAGTAAGGGTTCGTCACTGGATATTGGGAGATCCAATGAGGCCCCAATTCCTCGTGTCAAGCATTAGAAATATGGTTGTTTTCATAGTGATTATATGTGTTTCTTGGTATATTTTTGTGATAATTGCATGTGGCGTAATATTGATGATTTATAAGATTCACTGACGTTAACATGCTAATCAAAGTGTAATATTGCAGCTATCTATGAACCAAAATACTTCTAATATCAAGCTAAGGTGGTAATGTCTATTATGTATTTGCATTTTGTTAAATCTTATAGTTATGTGCATGTGACAACACATAAGAAGACACTAAGTTTTAAATAGATGAGGATAAGAATGGTGTAATATATATCTGACCAATCGCAATAAGGGTATGAAGAAGTAAGGAAGAGGAAATATTAGTTGATCAATGAAGAGGGGTAGACTCTCTTGATTGGATGGACATGCTCAAAAGCCAGAGAAAAGAAATAAGGAGTTGTAAAGCCGACAATGATATGCTTGGCATAGCATAAGAAAATCAAGTTGAAGTCAATGCAGTTATACTACAAAGCCTCTCAAACCTACAAAAGTAGAGGCAACATGAATTAGGGATCAACTATAAGGACACACAAAGTCCTTTGGGACAAGAAGAAAGAACCAATGGGGAAAATGAAAGAAGATCTAGAAATGGGCACCGATTTTCCAGTGAAGACACCGTGAAAGGGAGTACTCTGTTAAGTACTCCTAAAAAGATGTTAAGTGCTCATGAGCAGTAGTATGAGGACATTTATAGAAGGCCATATAGTCAATGCCATCATCAACACCACAAGGAAAGAAGGGAAAGAGAGTATGTACCCGAGGAAATTAGAAGGCTAAGCTCGTTTCCTTTTATGGTAAAATGCAAAATCAGAGGATGTTGAAGCCTGGCTATTGGGAATGAAGACTTTTTTCAGATCCATGATTATTCGAAGAATATGAAAGTGAAGGTAAGGACTTTTAGCCTAAAAGGAAAGGCTGATATCTGGTGGGAAGATCTGAAAAATGTAAAAGGAATAAGGGAAGAAGAATTTTCATGGAAGGAGTTTGAGGATCATTTCAGAAATAAATATCTATTTGAGAGATATTATGACAACAAGTCTAAGGATTTCTATGAACTCAGATTGGGTCAAATGATAGATGATGAGTACACCGCCAAATTCATAATGTTGCTAAGGTATGTTCCCTACCTTAAGGAGGATAAATAAAATATTCAAAGGTATATGAGTGGACTTCCACAATCCTTCAAGGATAGAATTGAATTTGATGAGCCCAAGACAATAGAGGATGAAATTCGGAAACTGAAGCATTATTATGAGTAGTCTAGGCATGGTCCTAAGTATAAATCAAACTAGAAATCCAAAGGTAATTACAAGTTTAAAGGAAAGGGAAAAAGGAAACCAAGGGAGTGAGTGTGACCCTTGTTAAACAAGAAAATCAGCAAAGGTCCAACGTTGCTAGCAGGGGCCATTCTACCCAAGATGAAGTCAAAGGTTATAGGAATGGTCCATATAAGTGCTAGAATTATGGAGAAAAATGCCTGAAATATTACCCACAATGTAAGCATGTTGGCCCGAGACTATACAATGCATAGGAGGCAGATGCAGTCAAGGACGTAGATCAAATTATACCCAAAATTTACTCAACAGTGGATAATCACCAAGTTGATCATCAAACAAAGATTATAGAGATGGAAGGTATGTTCCATGACCAAAGCATCTCTATATTGATTGACCCTAGTTCAAATTTTAGTTACATCAGTCCCACTGTTCTTGAGAAATGTACATTAAATAAGGAAGCACACAATGATTCTTGTCTAGTTCAACTAGCCACAGGGATGAAAAGAAGAGTTGAGCATTAGGTGAAGGCTTGCCCAGTAGAATCAAATGGGATGCCAACAATGGAAAACCTCAATGTGATGTTGTTAAGAACATACAACACATTGTTGGGAATGGATTGGTTATATTCACATCAAACCAAGGTCGACTGCTTTGAGAATACCATTGAATGCTTCGATGAAGTAGGAAAGCCTATATTATTACATGGAAAATTGAAACCTACCTCTTTGAGACAAATTTTGGCCATGCAAGCCAAGAGAAGCCATATAAAAGGATGTGTTTTATTTACTCTACAAATATCCAGCAACGTTGAAGCTAATTATAGTGCGGAGAATAATTACAGTGATGTTCTAGGAAGTACCCTATTTTACAGTAGTTCTCAAATGTATTCCCTAAAGAAATTGTCAATTTACCTCCCCACCGAGAAGTAGATTTTTCCATTGAATTAGTGTTAGGAGAATCTCCAACATCCAAAGCTTTGTATAGAATGAGCATTATGTAATTAGTGGAGCTTAAGCTACAACTCAAGGAGATGTTGGACAAGGGCTACATAAGGCAGAGCATATCTCCATGTGGAGCACCAGTTTCGTTCGTGAAGAAGTATGGCACACTCAAATTGTGCATTGATTATAGGAAATTGAACAAGGTGACCATTAAGAATAGGTATAAATTACCACGAATCGTTGACTTATTTGACTGTTGAGAGGGGAAATAGTCCTCCAATATTGATTTGAGGTCAGGATA
Organism: Pinus taeda; assembly: GCA_000404065.3. Taxonomy (NCBI): domain Eukaryota; kingdom Viridiplantae; phylum Streptophyta; class Pinopsida; order Pinales; family Pinaceae; genus Pinus; species Pinus taeda. The sequence continues at coordinate 81,973 of APFE030711192.1, forward strand.
TCACCAGATGCCTATCAAGGATGAAGAAATCCATAAAGCAACCTTCTAAACAAGGTATGGGCATTATGAATTCATGGTAGTGCCCTTTGGACTTACCAATGCACCTGTGTCCTTTATGTGCCTTATGAACAATGTTTTGCACCCTTATTTGGATAAGATTGTTATCATCTTCATTAATGACATTTCGGTATATTCAAAGACCACGGAGGAGCACGAAGAAAATTTGGCCACAATACTACAATTGCTAAGAGAGCATAAGTTTTATGCAAATCTCAGTAAGTGCAATTTCTTCCAGTCATAGATTCATTACTTGGGACACATTATCTCAAGGGAGGGAGTAGAAGTTGATCCAGAAAAAAGTCAAGGCTATCATTAAATGGCCAACATCTAAAAATGTGGTTGAAGTTAGGTCCTTCATGGGATTGGCAGGTTACTATAGGAGATTATTAAAAAATTCTCCAAGAGTTGTCTAATCGTTGCTCTACAAAAGAAAAGGAAGAGGTTCGAATCGAAAATTGATTGTGCTACAAGCTTCAATCAACTTAAGTTGTTGTTGACCAATGCACCAATATTAAGAATAACAGATCCTAAAAAGGATTTCATTGTATGCACAAATTCTTGTAAGGAGGGACTTGGTGAAGTCTTAATGAAAGAATGCCAAGTTGTTTGTTATGAATCACGAAAGTTAAATGAGCATGAGCAACATTATGTAACTCACGATTTTGAATTGGTTGCCATCATCCATGCATTGAAGATGTGGAGACACCATCTTCTTAGTAGAAAATTCACTCTAATGACTGATCATGGAGGGTTGAAGTATTTATTTGAATAACCTAAGTTAAATGCAAGGCAAGAAAGATGGTTGGTCATGCTCAACGAGTTTCATTTTGAAATCAAATGCATAAAAGGCAAGGAGAATTGAGTGGTTGAGCACTTAGCAAGAGAGTGCAATTGCATCATATATCAGTTATAATTTCCTATGGGACCGGCCTTGAAGAAAATATAAAAAACGTTGGGTAGCAAGATGAAAAATACCAACAGTTGAAGAATTTGTAGCAAGGGTTTGAGAGCACAAAGAGTAAGGAATATAGGCATGTTGAAAGTAGACTGATTAAATTCAGAAGAAGAATTTATGTACCAAATAAAAGTGACTTGAAGAAACTCATATTAAATGAGCTTCATGCCAAGTCGTATTCTGGCCACCCAGGTTGCCAAAATACATTGACATCCATCGATAAATTTTATTTCTAGCCTGATTTAAAAAGAGAGGTGGCAGATTTTTTCTCCAAATGCGTAAAGTGCCAATAAGTGAAGGTTAAGTGCAAGCACCCAACTTGCTTATTGCAGCATATTCCCACTCCCGAATTGAAGTGGGAAGTGATTTCCATGGATTTTATTACAGGTTTGCCAATGAATCCAAAACAACATGATGCAATCATGGTAGTGGTCGACAAGTTGATTAAGGTGGCTCACTTTGTGGTTGTTAAATCTACAAATTCAGCTAGTGAAGTGGCACAAGTTTTCGTAAAGAAAAGCATAAGACTACATGGAGTTCCCAAGAAAATTTTCTCAGACAAAGATGCCAAATTCACTTAAAAATTTTGTTGAGAATTATTTGCAGGCTTGGGAACAGACCTAGGATTCAACACATCATACCATCCTCAGACCGATGGGAAAATAGAGAGAATAAACATAACTCTTGAAGACGTGCTAAGAATGTATGTAATGCACCAACGTAAGAAGTGGGAAGAGTACCTTCCATTTATGGAATTCACATACAATAATGGGTATCAAGAATCACTGAAAATGAGCCCATTTGAAGTGCTTTATGAGAGGAATTGTAACACTCCTATAAGTTGGAGTGATCTAGTGCATAGGGTCCTAATTGGTCCTGATATGTTGAAAGACATGGAGTAGGAAATGCAATACATCAGAAGAAATTTAAAGGTGGCACAGGACATGCATAAGAGATATGTGTACGCACATAGATTTCATAAAGAGTTTCAAGTTGGGGAACTTGTTTTCTTATGAGTTAGACCCAAGAAAATCTCCTTGAAATTTGGGTCATGAGCCAAGTTGGCACCACAATTTTGTGGGCCTTTTGAAGTGCTCAAAAGGATAGGGAAAGTGACATATAGGTTGGCTCTACCTCCATCAATTAAGGTGCATGATTTTTTCCACGTTTCGTTGTTTAAAAGATATGTACCGGATTCTAGTCACGTAATTGATTGGTTTGTGTTACAAGTGAAACTAAAGGGAGAGTTCCAATCGATACCTCTATGCATCTTGGATTGGAGTCAACTCGCACCTCAGAAATGAGTAATAGAGAAAGTCAAAGTGTAGTGGAGGCACTTTGGGCCTGAGGAAGCCACATGGTAAATAGTTGACTTGATGCAGACAACACATCCTTTCTTATTTTTTGTGTAAAGAAAATGTAAATACGTTGTAAATGTTGTACATTACTATGTATATAAAACTTTGTAATCAATAATGATTGGTTTAAAGCATGTTTTGTGGTATATGGTTATTAAACACCAAGGACGGTGTTTCCCGCAAGGGGGAGGGGACTATGACATCCCTTGGTTGTTACTTCTCCCATTGTAAATAAGTGTAATTATTTAAAAACACTGAGAGAAAAGGGAAACCAATTCCATAACTTGAGGAAGTAGGTTGCTTGAGATAATTGTTGATTTAAATATCGGTATTGGTTGGTTCAGTGGTTTTAAATGGGCCAACTGTGCCATAAATTAACTAAAAGAGGAAAGGACAATCCCAGGTGTCCTTTAGATCCAACAACAAGAAAGAAGAAGACAAAATTATTGAAGGAAGCATGGGATGCACTATCATGGGTGGTTGGCTGGCATGCAACCATGGAGAACGATAGACGGTTAGTCTATTTTTGGAGGAGGGAGAAGACATCACTCACACACACATAGATACAAGGAAGGAGAAAACACTGGCACTCTCTCACGCACAGAAGAAAGCAACAATAAAAATTGTTGTTGCTAAGCACTTGAGAAATTAAAATCAACTGAAGAACCCTCACAGAGGCTTGCTGAGTGAAGGCATTATAAAGAGAAGTGGCTTTCTTGAAGGCTGAATAACAATTGGAAGCTTGTGGATTGATGAACCACTGGCTAGGAGGGAAGCACCCAGGTACTTGGGGAATTAATGAACCACCAAGTGATGACAACACTAGTGTATTCTCTCATTTATGAATTATATGGAAAAAATGGCTTATATGCTCCTACAATGGCTTATCCATTTATGAACTTTCCCTTATTGTGGACTCTCTTCTCCTGAAATTAAGTTGAAATCTTTGTACTACAGTATCTTGTCATAGACATTAAGCATGTTTGAAAAGTCTAAGAGAACTGAGTGGAAGCTTGTGTAATTGTTGGATGAAGGAAGTGTGGCCTTCTGACATCATGTATCAATTGTTTATTTGTTGAATCTTTTCCCTTGGAAGCACTCCACCCCAAGCTTTGAAATCTAGCTCAAGGTGATTACGACAGGGAAGGCTTAGTTGTAGCTTGTCTAAGGTTGGGTGGAGAGTCGAAGTCCCAATGTCAGTTCCGAGGTTCTTCATTATAAGATAAGCGTTATCCATCTTTATATACATGTGCTTGTGTTGTAAATGTTCTCTATGTATTAAGTGTATGAACTAATATTGAGGGATGATCCTTCCCTATGTAACCCTTAAGGAATGATCTAATTCCTATGATTTTCGGAGGATTGGTTGTTTGGATATTTTTTTTGTAAGTTTTTCATGAGTATGGATCTCGTTGAATTACTACTCTAAGAACTAACTCAATCTCTATATGTTTATTTCATTAGATGGATACATGTAGTTATGGTGTGTATCATTGTTTTTTGCATTCTAAGCTCTATGTTATTAAGCTATTCTAAATGAATAGAATTCATATCTACATCAGTAAAATTAGGAGTTGACTGAGCTACGATGTAATATTGTATATTGCATTTTTATTCACTAAGTATCTCGCATGTGTGTCAATGAGCAAGGCATTGGGCCTGGTTGAGTTTGGCAATAATTCTTAAATTCGAAAGGGACACAAAATGTACTAAAGATTTGCAAGTCGAGAGGTGAAGGCATTCAATATTACATGTGATTTACAACAAAAAGAGTTCATTGGAGCTAGCATTTCGTGGAGAGCAAAGGTTCTTATTGCTCAATTAAGGACCAACTCACATCAAATTCAGTGTGAAACAGGACGGTGGAAAAGGGCTAAAGAAGCTTGGGAAGAAAGGGTGTGTACATTTTGCACGTCTGGGGCTGTGGAATCGGAAAAGCATTTCATTTTGGAATGTGATGCATTCAAATACATTAGAGAAAGTTAAGAGAACATGTTAGCATCAGCTTCTTGGCATTGTCTTTTTGGCGAGGGGATTGTTGGCAGGTTGGGTCAGCTCATCATCAATTTGAATCGGAAAAGAGTTGAATTGCAAAGAGTGAAAAATAGGGAACTAATGGTCTCATAGACTATTTTTAGTCTCATGGACCTTAAAATATCATTTCATTTCATTTCATAGGTGTTTGCAGCCTCAGTAAAATTTTTGGAAAAGTTTAATTAAAGAAACTTGGAAAAAAGCATCACAAAATCAGGTCGGGGGTCGGGCTAGTCGGTCTGAACACCAAATTTCACATGGTTTTGCACGCAACAAAGTAATGTGGTTGAGTAAGGTCAATTTGACCCCCAAGTCAAGGGCGGGAGGTCAGGTAAAATTCCCTAGTTGTTGTGTAAGGAAAATAGCTAAGCAGCAGAGTAGGACCCATCAGGTTTGGACCACGTGAGTGTGCACCTTTTGGATTTTTTGAAAAAGGGATGACATAGGGTCCCCTACATCTGCTTAGTGACATGGTTAGGCCATGGTGGTGTGGCAATGGTAATTTTTGTTGAGGTGGACCCCTAGTGGGGTGGGGTTGTGACGTGGGCATTACGTGGATGCCATGTGGCATCTCTTTGTTGCCATGATTAGGAATTTAATGACGAGACTTTGAAGGGCCATAAGTTTTGATCTGTAAGTCAGATTGATGTAAGTTTTATGTAGCCAGAAAGCTCTCAATGAGACAAACACAATGGTGCTATTTGTTTTATGTTTTGAAAAGGTTGAAAAGGAGAGAAAAAAATGGTCCAATTTCCATAATTATACCATGGACATTGGGTCAGCACCATAACTACCTCCTCCTAATCTTAGTGAGGACTGGGGTTAGTAGGGGGTATGTTACATGACCAATAAGGGGAAGGAAATTTCATTGAAATGTAAACTTCAAGAGTTGACTAATTAACTAAAGGAGTTGGTTAATGATAAGAAGTGATTGAAGAATGTTTATGGATTCCTTGGATGTTTATTGCATACTTACAACACTGGAGATCCAAGGATCCAATATATGCTAACAAAATTGGAAATGCAAGGCTCCAACATGGTCAAGGTACAAAAGTTTAGTTTTTTCTTCTAAAAAGATCTTTAAATCCTAATGGAGAAGCCCATATCAGATGTGATGTTTGATCCAAGAGGAATTAATGGTGTTTGGAACCTCTTATTAAGAGACGATTCACATAAAGACATTCTAAAATTGATATAAATCGTACAACCAATGACTTTGATAAATTGTATTGTACTTCCTTTAAAAATCCCATGGAGACTTTATTTTTTGGAAGCCAATGTGCAAACTTTCAACCTAGTAAGAAATCAAATGGAAGATAAGCAATGGCAAGGAGATACCTTTGGTGTTGGACCTAAGGAGATACCTTTGGTGTTGGACCCATGAATTGAACTAAGTATGGTGCATCCCTTCTAAAATTACATCTAAACCATTCTACATTAGAAAATTTATATGTTTCTAGGTAATGTGTATGAAAGGAGGCATAGACAAATTGGTTATTGTGTAGGATGAAAGTGGAATATTTGGGGTTTCCTAAGGATTTGACGAATGAGTGGAAATACTACAAGACCAGTTTAATAAGAACAATGGTTATGTTAGGGGATATACATCACAACATGAAGTGGGTAGAAAACCCTACATTAGGGAATACTTGGTTGAACTGGGATACACATTTTATTTTCATCATGTGAATCCTCTTGTCATATTGGATCTTAACTTGATATAACCTCCAAAGATGTAGGAAATAATGTCATAACATGTACCCATTATGTCAATAACATAAAAAAGAATGTAACCACCTAATCCTCTATCACCATTTCACATAAAAAAGAATGTAACCACCTAATCCTCTATCACCATTTCACTAGGAAGGTCTATGTGTAGTTAGAAGTCTTAAGACTAGGATTGTAACATGGAGACAATAAACTTTAGAAGAGGAATTTATTATTTTCTTAATAATAAATCGACAACATATGAACCCACTCACCTCTCATGTGATGCGGCCAAATTAACAGAAATGATGAATTTTTTAAAGATTGACTCAAATCTCTTCATTAAGGTACGTATAAACTCAAATATGCCATGCCCAAGGAGGTAAAAGATTTAAAGGTAAAGGCAGGCTAAGTAGTAAAATACATGAGATTCAAATACCAATTGCTTGTCGGTTTTTTATGGTGCTTTAGAAGGAAATCCTCCAAAGTGTGGGGTTGGAGGTGTGCTAGTCATGAGAAGAGTTCACTTCATATCATTTCAATTTGGCGTTCGTGTTGGAATGAAAAATCAAATTAGAATGGAGGCATTAAACATCTTTTTTTCTTTAGCAATGGAGCACAATGTAAAATAGGTCTAGAGTTATGGGGAAACTAAGACTATATATAGTTGTCTCAATGCACTCGACAATCTTGAAATATTGTCTGGAGGAAGGTAGTTTTCAATCCCAAAAGGAATGTGCTTTTTTTGCCAACATTTAGATCCAAGCATTAAACATGGTCTTTTCTTTAGCAATGGAATACAATGTAAAATAGCTACAAGGTTATGAAAACTCTAAGAAAATTAAGAATAGATGTCTCAATACATTCATAAATATCATCTCAAAAAAAGTATTTTTCAATCCCTCTCCTAAAAAAAATGCTCTTACTTTTACAATATTTCATTCACCAATAATTAAAAAAAACAATAAGTAAATAAATAAGTTAACAAAACTACAATATCACTTGAAAAAATATCCCTCAAAATTGGAAAAAAAAAAAATATATCAGCCCATCTATATTATCACTTTTTCTCTTTGTTATCATTAATATAAATCCACCTTTTCAATTAATAATGATATGCTTATTCTTTAAATGCCTCTGTAAATCAAATAAATTAATTAATTAATTTTAAACCTTAATAAATGGTTACTTTTATAAAATATTTTTAAAAAATTACCCTTAAAATTGGATATTTTAAAATTTAAAATTTCGACATAATTTTTATTTAAAAATATAATGTTTGTAAAAATATTATCTTAAATACAAACGATAATATTAAAAAAAAATAATTATAATGTTTATAAATATACTTAAATACTACGATAATATTAAAAAAAACTCAAAGAAAAAACCTTTACAGCACATAAGTTCGACAATCCTCATTAAAAAAATGAGTATGTCATCTATACAAAGGTAAATTAATTTAACAACCCTCATTTAAAATTATGAGACGCCTTTTAAAAACATAAGCGTTGGGTGCGTGAATAATGAGTACATCGCATATAAAAACAAAAACATTGGGCGGGTGAATGATTTATGGATGTATATTTGAATGTAATAGTGGATGTATATTTGAATGTAATAGTGTAATTTATTTTAGGTGTTTTAGGGTTTTTATGGTGTTGAATTTATTTTTATTATAAAATTATGATTTAAATATTAAATAATAGATTTTTGAAATATTTTTTTGTCACAAATTAAATTAAATTTTATATTTTAGTAAATTTATGATTTGTAATAAAATAAAATAATATTTTAATTTCCGTTAAATGGGTTAAAAACAACTTACTAAAAAAATTATGAAAACAAAATAAAAAGAAAAACAAATGATACAATCTCATCCAAATTCCAAAAACCCTGAGTATTAACAGATAGGCCAAAAAGGTAACATGTCATGCCAAATCAATATGAGACTAAAAATTATGCTTTTTTGCTTTGAAAGTTATGAAAATTCTGGCCATATTTTGAAAAAATGGGAGGAATTTTTGTAAATCTAAGTAAAAGTTGTCAAAATTCATAATTTTAAGTGGATTAAACGTTTTTTTGATGGTGCGAATCCATCTCTACCATCAAAAACATTATTAAACACTACAACTTCAAAATATTTTGAATTTTTTAACCTAAATTCCAACAAGATAACAACAATGACTATTCCACGATAAGAAGCATGAAAGCTCCACAATACAAAAAAGCCCTGTCGCCTGCACTGCACTGCCCTGCCCCGACTCTTCCCGGTAAACCCTGACAGCTATTCTGCGTTTGTGAAAAATGAAAATTTGCACCAGTAAACATCACAGATATACTTATACAGCTGGATTGTTGATTGATATCTTTGGACGTGCTCAACTAATGAATAATTTAGGGTAAATATATTCGCTATTCTGCTTTTGTGAAAAAATGAAAATTTGCACCAGTAAACATCACAGATATATACAGCTGGATTGTTGATTGATATCTTTGGACATGCTCAATTAATGAATAATTTGGGGTATAATCTATTCCGTAAACAAAGGATCAAAGGGGGAAGGGGTGGGCTTTGTGTACTGGATCAAGCTTCTGAGATTCATGGGAAAAACGAAGGAAGAATCCCCGCCCAAAACCTCCTCTGCAATCATCCACTGTACTCTCTCGGTTGGATGAAATCTGTCCCAGTAAACATATTCCTTGGGATCCTTGCAGATTGAGCACCCTGGATCCAACCCACAGCCTACACGACCATTGTATGGACCATCTCCACAGCAGGCCGAAACCGTATCACTAAAACCTGCATACCCATTCATATATCATCAGTTCATCATAAACGTATGTAAAAAAAAGTTCATCATAAACGTATGTAAAAAAAGTTTCAGAGAAGATAATTTGGGGAAGATTTAATGGATTTAATCCGTTAAATATTCCTTAGGGTTTTTTGAAAAAATAACATTCTCAAACTATCCAGTGTAGTGAGTGTAATTCATTGTCAAAAATATCCTCCGAAATCCCTAAAACTATTTTATATATTCATTGCTGTCCAGTGATAATTACCTAATGCCTTTCCATTGTTAATTAGGTTGAGCATGAAATCGTAGTTATTCACATAGATGAAAACTCCTCCCTCCAGATTTTGGTTGAGATGAAAAACAATTTTCTGCAGTCCAGAATTGAATTGCTGAAACAATGCATTGACAATCGGATCGCATTCGCCTTTCCACCTGCTCAGCCCTAAAAATCTCATCCCAGGACTGCATCCCAGCGGTGAAATGCCAAACACAACGAATTTCCTGCCCCCAGTCTGGTACAGCCTCTGTAATAGTAACAATCACAAACATCCAGATAGATATTGTTACTAAAACATCAAAATCAACATTTACTATTAAATTGTGCAGGAGCAAGGCTTAGTTCAATCAGTGTTGTTAGATACAGTTGGATGTCAGCATAAATATCAACATTAGGGTTTAACCATTGTTGTTGGACACAGTTAGATGTCATGAGTTATCACAGGTGTCCACACCAGTGGAAACAATGAAATTTTTGAGGTGAAATCAATTAACAGGGAAGCAAGAAATTTTTTGAGGTGAAATCAATAAAAGATATGAGATATGGTTTAACACATAGGGATGTCATGAGATGTCACAGTTGGATGTCATGAGGTGTCACTAGTGGAAATGAAATTTGTGAGATGATTCCATAAAAGATATGAGATGTGGCTTAATTTGGTGATTTTTTGGTTTTTTTAATTGGGGCAAAATGATTTTTGGTTATCTTTTAATTTTTTATAGTTTAAATTGTATTTTTGAATATAGAAATAGATTTCGTCTCTGGAAATTTTTAAAGTGAAATTATATCTGATGTCAAAATAATTTTCTGTTCTTTTTATGATTTGATCATCTGAATTTTGAATGTTGTGTCATTTAAATTGTATTTTTGAATACGGAAATAAATTCAAAATCTTGATGTTAAATCATTTAAATTGTATTTTTGAATGCAGAAATAAATTCAAAATCTTAATGTTGTATCATTTAAATTGTATTTTTAGATACAAAAATAAATTCAATATCTAAAAAATCCTAGACACTTAAATTATGTAAATTCAGTGATTTAAATCAATTTCTAAATTTACTGTACTACCTCAACCAATTCTGGAATAAAACATACTAATATGCTTATAAATTTATTAAAAATGATATCCATTAATATGTTTTTGATTTCTGAGATGATTTTCTGTTTTTTAGAATGCAATGATATGATTTTTTAGTGAGATCTTAAATATGCTATCATTTAAATTGTATTTTTTATTACAGAAATAGATTAATATTTTAAAAAACCTAGACACTTAAATTATATAAATTTAAACATTTAAATTACAATTTTTTCAATTTCTAAATTTCCTGAGCTAATAAATCGCCTAACCTCAACAAATTCTGGAATATGGCGTACTCATATGCTTATAAATTTATTAAAAATGCTATTCATAATATGTCTTAGAATTCACATAAAATCTCCCAAAAAAATTGGCACTGATAGCAAATAGTTTTTATAAACAGGGCCTGCACTAATACTTACCAGCAAATAGTTTTCATAAGCTTTTAATAGTGACTCCACAAACAGTTGAGGGCCAACGGTCGCATGCAGAGACTCGTTCACCATGTAATTCCCCACAATATCGTTGGCTCCAACGTTGATTGCAAGAACAGCATTAGACAGAAAATATTTTGCGGAATAACCAGAATCATTCCGCAGCATATGAAAGAAATTACTGAACTCCTTCACCTGGCGCTCAAAGGGAACGACGTTCTGAATTTTTTTTTATCAAAACTTCAGATAATCAGAAAAGATCATCCTAAACAGGCAAGAAAAGGCATATACTGCGATCTTTAAAGAAAACTCAATGTCAAAATGAATGAATTGTTACCAGGTGTTGAAGAGTGGAATCAAGCAAGCCACTTCCAGCAGAAGCAAAATTAGCACCATGAGAGATATCCAAATACACTTTAGGTTGAAACCAGGGAGCAGGAAAGGGTAACCCTAAACCAGAGGCTGCAAATCCAAGATCATAATATTAATTTCAGAGAAGAGGGATTTGTGAGAAGAGTAACTTTGTTCTTCCATTTACAGATTACAGATTACTCGCATCGATTTTTTTTAGTCAAATTGATCGCAAAAACTGACATATGAGTAATCCGGAAAAATATTAAATTTATATATGAGAAAACATAAAATATACAGGTAGCCATCTCAGTGCCAGAATGTTGCTGAGCTATCTATTTTCTTTAACAAAAATACCAGATAATGAAGAAGCAACCAGATTGATCATGGAACTCACCTATGAAATCGAAAAGTGTTCGGCCATCAGAGAACCGACCAGTGGGTTTCTGGAAGAAAGATTGGCCATACGGAGCAAAGTCAGCCCGAGCCTCGATACTCGCATTCACAAAATTATTATTCCCGGCATCTGCTAATGAGTCTCCAAACACAAACAGAGCAGAGGCCTTGGGATGGAGATCATTATAGGGATCATACCAGTCTCTGGAAGATTGAAGGCCTGCTTTCAAAATCAAAGCTGCCACACAGAAGATCAAAATCTTGATGAATCTCCCTGCATTCCAAGCCATTATTCACAGAGAGGATTTACTAATGAGAATGATTGAATCTTGATTTCTTCTATTTCTTGTGTTGAGGCCCAGTTCTTTCTTTGACAGATGCCAACAACTACTCACCGCCATTTTTGACTAGAAAGGCCGAGGGGAATTGAAAGTATGCATCAATCTTTGTTTTTTAACACAGTTAGATGCAAATTCTCTAGACTGCTTTTAGTTTTCACTGCGATGAAAGACAGAATGGCAACGCAGTGCGCCAATTTTTTCTACTCATCAATTGCCGAGTCAATGTCGTGGCGTACACGTTTTTGACTTTGAGGCCAACGGTTTTTTCATTTTAATCGTTTCGTATCATGTGGCGGATAACACTCGCCACAAATGGTGACGTTCTAGAAGCTCAATAAAGTGAACATCGTTTATATCATAACCAGGTCAACATCAATATATCATAAAAATAAATAAATGATAATATTTAAAATAAATAAATCAATCAATCATAGTCTGTTCTAAATTATTATCAATATATCATACCAAAAAAATAAATGATAATATTTAAAATAAATAAATAAATCAATCATAGTCTGTTCTAAATTATTATCATTAGTTGATAAGGAAAATTTAGGAGAATAAATATAGGGCGTCCTTAGGGAATATCACTGTCTCATAATTAAAAAAATATTTGTTTTTTGTTTTGTTATAATATATATGGAGAAAATAAAAAAATGAAAAAATTATCATATATATATATATATATATAATTATAATATTTAAATATTTTGAAAATAAAAACAAATTATTATTTATTTAATTTTTTATTCTCCCACCTTTTTATTTTATAATTTATATTTTTTAATATTTTCATATATGTAATTTCAGCTTATAAGTGAAACACTAATTTATAGGTTTAAAGTTAAAGGACCTTTTGGCTACTTCTGTTTGAAATATAGTTAATATTTTTAAATAAATTAAAGTTTTATATTGAAACAATGAATATATTGTATATTTAGTGCGTTTATAAAGGGGAAATTATAAAATAGGGTAAAAACAATTATTAAAAAAGACGACAATGCTATTTTTAGGGTAGAACGAAACTATAAAATGTGGTATTTTTGTGTAGGTAAAAGCAAACTTTCAAAAAAAATGGTAAGATTTTTTTAAAAGCAAAAATTTCTTGTATCATAGAAGCATTCCAAGATCTTACCATTATAAGCCACATGGCTTCAATTTGAAGTTCTAGAAAAAAAAAATATTAGAATGTTGGCTTGAAAGAAGGCCAAATGGAAAATGAAAGAGGAAGATGGTTTTTGGAAGGAGATGATAACACAAAGTTTTTCCATAAATAGGTTATGGGATAAAATTTAGTCAACACCATATGGAATGTAAAAGATAATGATGTATTATAGATCGCATGTTTTGACTCTATTGTGCATCAAGCAGTCAAACACTAAAGGGTATTGTACTCAGAGCCTCTAAGGGAGATTATATAAGACATTCTTACTTCATCCTCCTTTGATGGATTCATGGTGGAAGAAAAAAACATAGACCTAATCTAACTAGTCTAAGAAGAGGAGCTCCATAAGTTCTCTTATCCTTTCAGTTAGGGAAAACTCCCATGCCAAATGGTTGGAAAGAAAATTTATATATGGGTTTTTGGAACATCATGGTAGAGAAATTGTTAGCAATTGTCGAGGAATCTTGGTGTACAAGTAAAATTCATCCTACATTTGACTCAACCTATATTGCAAACAATCCAAAAGAGATAAAGCCCTCAAGTTTTGACGACTACCATACCATATCCCTATGCAACCGTGTGTACAAATTAATCCTAAAATCATTTCTAGAATATTAAAGCCTATCCTCTCAAAGCATATATTCTAGGACCAATTTGGCTTCCTTGACCAAAGGACTTCATGATGCCAACAGAGTGGTAGAAGAAACTTTGCACTCCATCAACCTCAAATCCTAATCAGTCTTCATGCTCAAGATCAACCTCTCTAAATCCTTCAATATGATGAATTAGCTACCCATTAAATTAATTCTCACTCAAATTGGTCTCTCAAGGGTGCTTATTAACTAGATTGAAACCTACTTTCAATGTCTCATTCTCATTCTTATTAATTGATCAACCTCCTCTCCTTTTCTCTCTACTAGAGATCTTTATCAGGTGAGGCTTCTTTCCCCCTTGCTTTTTCCACTGGTGTTGAAGTCCTTAGAAAGGATCTAGTGTGTGCTACCTCTATGGGGAGAAATAAGAAACAATCCTCCACTTATTCATATCCTTCCACTATATAAACAATGTTTATAATACAACTAGATCATTGGGAATATTCCCATTATGGGGTGGCCAATCCATAGGAGATACATGGAATTCCTAGTTTAAGAATTAAGGAAGCAATGAATCTCTTCTCACTCTCTCACTACATTGTGGAGCATATGGATCACGAGAAATGTTGCAATATTTTTTGACATCATAACTCTACTCTAGCTATTATTTACATGTTCAAATTTTCAATACAAGCTTATGCTTTCCTTTATTAAATCCAAAGCACCTAGGTATCTCCCACCCTTAGTCATAAATCCAACCCATATTACTTCTACGATGGTGATCTGGGTGGATGTCGGTGGCCACCCACCTATTCCACTAGCTCACAGTGCAATTTTCATATTTTGGCAGTTTTCTATTTTTGGAAGTTTTCATGTCCTAAAATTTTGAGTCGTTTTGAACCCTAGATGGTGTTTTTTGGGGAAATGGGCCAACACAAGTGATAAACCTCGTTGCTAGTCAAAAAATGTACTCCTTGGATAGACCTTTCTAATGGGCCATCGTGCGTGCCAAATGGAGATCATATGCCAAAGTTATGACCTTGGGAAGTTGATGTTCCAACTTACCCCATCATGGCCCATAAGCCTTTGGCAATTCATCTCCTAGGGTTAGGTTTTTGGATGTTTAGGGTTTCTCATTGTTTCTTCATGATAAAAATGCCTTTGAGCCTCGTTTTAACATAGTTTAGGAAGGCGTGCAACCATCACATATCTTCTCAGAGACAAGCTACCACCATTTGAGCTAGTTTGTTTTCATTTTGCATGTATACAATTTCAACATTTTCCATTTATTAATTGAAGTCAATTTTCATTTTATCTTTGTGTTTTGGGTTTAAATTTGTATTTCATTTCACTCCCTTCACAATATTTTATTAATAGTATCAAAGTTATCTAGTTGTTTTCTAATTTTTTGTGCATGTCCCCAACAAGGTTTGGGTATAAGGAGTTGGGACTCAAAATACTTGAGCCCTTGAAAGAACGTCCTAATCTACCCCGACGGCCTCCCAAGAGAAAAGAAAATAAAGACGCGAGAGCAGGAGATCCTACCAAACGGTTGCTCGAAGAAGGCCTCAAGCGACAATGGAATGAAATGATAGATATTTTTTCCTAGATCCTTTGACAGATACCAATAAGCAATGCATCTTCATGACCACTTTGGAGGCACCACCCCCTTTAAGGTATAAGTTATTTTTGATATTCCTATATTTGAAGGCTAGATAAATGTAAATGATCTAGAAAAATGGTTAAATATACTAGAAGGATATTTTTCGATCCATAATTTTTCCAACATGGAAAAGATTACTTTTGCACTCCTTAAGGCCACCCCCATGTCAAGGATTGGTGGGAAACTTACTATGAGAAAAGTGTCACAAAGGAATCTGCACTGTTTTTAATCACACCCACTTGGAACTCTTTTAGGGATGTTGTGAACGAACAATATTACCCCGTTGGAAGCTACAAAGACTAGTACATGAGATGGACCACACTACGATAGAAAAGGGACCAAGCAGTGCCATAGTTCACAAACATCCTTCATACCTTCCGCACTAAGCTAGGTATCAAGGACTATGAGTGACATCTAGTGCTCAAGTATCGTGGCTATCTACACATATACATATAAACAGAAATGGAGTTCACAAACATCTCCTCACTTAACATAACATATTGATATGTTATCAAATTCGAACAAAGATTTAAAAATAAGAAGCGAGACTTTGGATCTGTGGATCCTTCGCAGTAGAAGCAAGGAAAGGGCATGCCTAGACCATAGAAAAATGGATAGAGCTAGGGTGGACCACCCTAGGACAATCCATTGAAGCTATAAACAAAGAGTGGTATTGGTAAGATGAAGAAATACACGAGAAAGTGGTGTGAGTTCCACAAGGTCCCCACTCATAACACAAATGAATGTCGCACAAAGCAGTCACTGGTGGCTAAGCTAAAAGCTTCAGAGTTAGACACAAGTTCTAAATCCAAACCAAACCTAGAAAAGGGGAAAAAAATCATTGATGTGGAACCCAATGCCACTGTTTCCACCACCAAGGTTCAAAAAAGTGAGCCCAAATATCTAGAGGAAGGTGAGCATCTCTTTCACTCATAAATGTGGGTGAAGGGTGCTCCACTACGCTTCATTATCGATGGCATAAATTAGAAGAACCTCATCTCAATAGATATTGTTAAGTCGTACACCTATATCCATACACCATTGGGTGCCTCCACCAAGGGTGAGATTCCAGCATTAGCCAACAATGTTGTTTTCCCTACAACATCAATTCTTTCATGGGTGAGGTATTGTGTGACATTGCTCCCTTGAAGTTTGTAATGTTCTGTTAGGCCAAACATACTTGTGGAAATGTCATGTTGTGTATGTATCCAAATATTGTAGTGTCATTATTACCTGGGGCATAAAACTATACAAGATACCATAGATAGCCCCACCTACTGCCATTTCTTGGATCTCTGCTAAGCAATGCAGTAATATCATCTCCTAGACTAGGAAATTTGTCTTCTTCCTAATTCGTTCTAGAATCAAAGAGAATATTGTGGCCACATCTATGGCCCCCAAATAGGGATCCTCTACACAACAAAGGTAAGTGGATAAGTTCATGGAAGAGTACAGAGACATCTTCTCCTCACCCTCGGGGGTACCTTTGCACTATTAGGTTAAGCAATTGACCAATTTGACCCCTGTAGCATCCCTGCCCAATGGGCCTATATACTGCCACTCTCTAATGGAAAATGAAGAAATCAAGTGGCAGATCCAAGAGTTGCTACAAAAGGGGCACAACGAAATGAGTTCCTCAATATGTGGGAACCCAATCATGCTCGTGCAGAAGAAGGATGGAATCTAGAGACGTTGAATTGATTATTGAGCTCTGAACAAAATCACAGTTAGGAACATGTACCTGATTCCTTGAATTGATGACCTTCTTGAACAACTCAAGGGGGGCAAGTACTTTATAAATATTGTTTTGAAGTTCGACTATCACCTAGTTCCAATAGAACCAACTAATTTGTGGTTGACCACTTTCAAGTCCAAGGAGGGCCTTTTTGAATGGTTGGTCATACCCTTTTGTTCGACAAATGCTCGAACAAATTTCATGAGGTTGATCAGTGACATCTTGCGGCCTTTCCTCAACTCTTTTGTGTTTGTATATATGGATGAAATTCCCATCTTCAACAAAACTTGGGAAAAGCACTTGTAGCATATTCAACATGTCCTTCACACTTGGTGGCAACACAATCTATGTGCTAAATTCAGAAATGCTCCTTCGGCATGGACAAGGTCCAATATCTAGGTTACATTATTGATGAGAAAGGTGTACATGTGGATCTAGCTAAGATCTAAGTCATTCGGGATTTCCTAACCTTGATGACTCTAATAGAGTTTCGCATCTTCTTGGTCCTTGCTAATTTCTACCGAATATTTGTGTTTGGGCTCTCTTATATCACTTGGTCCTTAAGTCAAGTTACCAAGGGTGGATTAAAAGCAAATTCTTTTTGGTCCGAGTCACAACAAAATTCATTCGATGAACTGAAACATTTCCTTTGCTCTACACTAGTCCTCACCTTTCCAGACCTGCAATAACCATTTGAGATTGAAACATATGCCTTTGATTATGATTTGGTGCAACCCTCATTCAGTAAGGACATCCAGTGGCCTATCATAGTGAGACACTCTATGATTTTGTCCAAATATGCCCCACCTATTATAAGGAGATGTATTCCTTCGTGTAGGCTTGCCAACAACGGAAACATTATATTCTAGGGAAGGAGACGATCATCCACATGGATCACCGACCTCTTCAAGTTATGTAGACACAAGGGAATTTATATAATGATCATCATTAGAACAATCCACATATTATCTACAACAATTCCATTTGAACATTAAATATAAGAAGGGTAATACCAACCATGTCGCAAATTGCCACAGTAAGCCCTCGATTATTTAATTGGTCATTGTTTTCAACTCTTGTGGGCATGATACCTCTGGTTGGCCAGAGCTATACAACATCGATTCATAATTCACTTCCACATACTAGATGTTGATGGCAGGAAAGCAAGTTTCAGATTTCCACCTCTAGGATGCACTGTTGTGCTACTTGGGACATCTTTGTGTTCCTTCCAATGAGAATGAAAGCTAATATGGGAGGTACATTACATTCTAGTAGCAGGGCATTTTTGTGTGGAGAAGACAGTGGCAGTACTCTAGAAGTATTTTATTGGCTGAAACTTTGACATGATGTTTTCAAGTAGATCAGGTATTGCACTACCTATGCCATGTCCAAACCAACCATTAAGAAGCAAGGCATGTACACTCCTTTGCCTACTCCTAATGGGCCTTGGGAATCCATCTCGGTGGACTATATGTTTGGCCTTCCTTCTACCAAGAATGGTAATTACTGTGTGTTTCTGGTTGTTCATAGATTTTCTAAGATGGCCATCCTATCTGCCTACAAAAAGAGTATCATGACAAGAGCCTCAGCCAAGCTCTTCTTTGAATGGGTGTGGGTACATTTTAGGATCCCATAGACCATCATATCATATCGAGATAACATGTTCCTAAGCGCATTCTAGTTAAACAATTTGTCAACGTTAGACACCAAACTTACCAAATCAACTTCCTTCCACCCCCAAACTAATGGTCAAATAAAGGTTGTCAACAAGATGATCATGCACATTCTGCACATGTGCAACTCTAAGCATCCACACACATGGGATGATAGTCTCCCCTATGTTCAACAGAACTACAACATAGCTCTCCATAACTCAACTAGCCACAAACTCTTTCACATGGGCCTAGGATTTTAGCCATTAAGTCCCATTAATGTCACATTGTCCATTGCAACTACCTAGAAAGAATTTGCACATGTTAAATCTGAAGCTAACACGACCACCAATTTTATTGAATTATATATTGTAGAAAGATAATACTAAGTATAAACAATGCCATGATCAACATTGGGTGCCACACAAGTTTCAAGTGAGAGACAAGATTTGGTTGAATCTGAAGAAAGAATGCCTTGCAGGGGCCCATCAGAAGCTTCATCCATTCCTCTATGGACCTTACACCATCACTAAGGCCATGGGTGACAATGTTTTTGAGCTAACTATCCCCACATTCCTTGGCCTCCACCTAATGTTCAATATGGATCACCTTCGACCATGCTTTCCACCATTGTTAGACACATCATAAATTACAAAGCAGTGGACACTGACAAAGTTCAACCCATATTGCATTGAAAATGACATAACTGATCAGATAGTGGACACACAAATTAAGAACACTCACCAACAGACTGTCCAACTTTATCGGGTTGTCAAAGTAGGCCAATTCCTACACAAAGGCAAGTGGCTCACTAGGGGCCAAGTTCAGTGGAAGTTTCCCCATCTCATGGAGGCACTCAACACAAAGGAGACCATTTATTCCTAAGAGGGGAGGAATGATCCAGGTGGATATCGGTGGCCACCCACCAATTCAACTGGATCGCAACACAATTTTTGTATTTTGGCAATTTTTTATTCGTCACAGATTTTAGGCCTTGAACTTCCAGAGTCATTTTGAGGCCCTAAACGACGTTTTTTGGGGAAACGAGTGACAAAAATCATACTATTTGTCAACAGCAGGAATAGTAATGTTCAAATAAACCTTTCTAATGAGATATCATGCACACCAAATGGAGATTGTATGCCAAAATTACAATCCCAATAAGTTGACATTCCAACTTACCTCATCTGGGCCCATAAGCCTTTGGTGCTTCATCTCCTAGGGTTAGTTTTCTGGGTGTTTAGGGTTTCTCATGATTTCTTCATGATAAAAAGGCCTCTGAGCCTCGTTGTAACATAATTTAGGAATGCATATAGATGTCGCATCTCTTCTTAAAGATAAGCCACCACCGTTCGAGCTACTTTGCTTTCATTCTACATGTATACAATTTCATAATTTTCCATTTATTAATTGAAGTCAAATTTCATTGTACCTTTGTGTTTTGGGTTTAAATTTGTATTTCATTTCTTTCCCTTCATAAATTCACATCAGATGGTGTGTCCAAGGCAGATCCTATGCCTGGTGGCATAAGAGGAATCATTCACTTCCAAAGGCACTCAATCAATGTTAAAAATGGTACTAAGGTCCACTCAACGAATCACACAAATCTAATTAACCTATACTTCTCTTTGAATTTGGATTTAGAGAATGAAATTCACTCATTTAAAATCTTCTCATACTCAAATATCATCATGGATTGGATAAACAATAAGATGAGATGCTCTCGTATGGAATTGCCCTGCATTCTCAACATTGCAAAGGGTCTGAGTTTTATGGCTTCTCCAACACCAGTCTAAAGCACATCTATAGGGAACCATAACTCAAATGTTGACAATTTGGAAAATAAGGATTGCAATCTGCAAGAAAAAACAAACTATATTCATTCATCTGGATGAGGAAGGAAAAAACTCTAACAAGGAGATGATTGTTACATCACACAATTGTAAGTCGTCAGTAAATCTTCTCGAACTTAACTGGTTGAGGGTAGAGTTAGTCTCCAAAAGGTTCTTTTTATTGGTTAAGGCACAATTATACCCAAAAAGTTTTTTTCACTAGTTGAGCCATAATTGCCTCAAAAAATATTTTTTTCAATGGTTGAGGCACAATTGTCTCTAAAAAGGTTATTTTCACTCATTAAGATACAATTGTTTCCCACTCTTCTTTTTTTCTTTTGGATGGAATTTCTTTTTGGAACATCCATCAATGTTGAATACAACATCTATAATTTTGTGTTGAAGCTCCCTTGATCAAGATAGCCCGCTAAGGCTTATATTCATTGTAAATTTTAACTTTCAAAGGAATATAGTTGTCAATGTCTTTCACTGGAAAAATGTGTACACACACAAATTCAGTTCAGTGTCATTCGAATGGGTGAGAGGAAAAGTTGATGGACAAAATTAATTGCTAAATTTCGCATATGGGTTGATTTTCCATTATTTTTCTAAAAAACATTCGCTAATTTTCATTTTTCTCAATATGATTTGCTCAATTTTATAGGATAAATTTATTTTACCTTTAAAATAGCCTAAAAATTATAAGGATTATACAAAATCATTTGAAATTTCAATATTCTTACAAAAATATTGCTAAACACTTTATAGTTTGCATACTAGAGACTAGTAAGATTCACCAAGATTTATGTACTTTAAAATAAATCTCCATCCTTAAAATATTCTCTAAAAAAGTTGTTACCTTCCTATTCATATTTAAATTCCACTTAGTAACATGCTTATTTTTAATAAATCAATTTATTGTCCAATCAAAATCACCTCCAAAAATATTGAAAATATCCTCGATTTAAATTTAAATGTAAAATACATCCTTTCACTCTAAAAATTAACTTAAATAAATAATTTATATTCCAATTTTTTATTATATATATTTTACATTGATGTGCATAAAAGTATACTTACATATCAACATTAACAAATTCAACCAATTAAAATTAATTGCCACTTATTTATGTTTTCCAAATTTATTTATTATTGAGTGATAACTTATTTCTATTTTTACCATAATCAAAGCAAAGACTTCTCCATATTGAAGTTTTCAATGAGGAAGAAAAAATGCACAAATTTGTTGGTTAACATCTACAAATTTCTAACAATTTTCTGAGCCAAAAAAAATGACTTGGAAACAAGTGATATTATGCCCAATGTGTCTAAACAGCTTGTATTCCTGACAAAAAATTTATGGGTTTGCGTAAAGTATATGATTTTATATTTTAACGAGCAACTTTATAACTTTTAACATTTTGTACCATATGGATTTTCTATCTTTGAAGGTTAGGTAGGTATATTACTAAAAGACAACGGAGCTTTTAAATGAAAAATATTGTGTTTGAATTCAAGCAGAATCTATTAGGTGAGCAGAAACATTTCTTTCTTTATTTTTTTTAGTATTCAAACTCTTTTGATGGGTTCATGTATCTGTCTTTGGATTTTGATTTAAATTATTTTATAATATATTTATTTAGTTTATAGTTTTGAATCTATACCTTCATCATTTTTATATTGACACTACCATCGTTTGGCATTGGTTGGTAGGTTATTTTAGGGTTTTCTTTCGAATAATATAAAGATATTATCTTATTGTTGAAAGAATAATGGAAGAAGTTGATTATTCAAAGATATAAGTGTTTTATATTTTAATAATGTTTTTTTAATCCCAAGAAAAAAGCTAATCTCTACATAGAAGATTGGTAAGATAATATGAAGCCATTTTTTAGTTGGAGATCTTGTTTATGTAATCAAGAAGATAAGCCATAATTTTGTTCGAGCATGTGTTGATGGGAAATTTTATAGGCATTTTCTCTAGCCCAAATGTTATAAAAACATGGGTAGTGTAGCAATGAACTCCTATGGACTCCTAAGATTCAAGAATAAGCATTATCATGGGGTGGGGTATGTTTGAGGTTATTTTGTTTATATGTTTGAGGTTATTTTGTTTATATTTTATGGAACAGAGAGTATTTTTATTTGATTTTTTATTCTAAACATCATTCCATTGGATTTCAAGGAATGTATTTGTTTTTTGTTTTTCGGAAATTGTAACAACTTTTAATTTGGTTTAATTATTTTATTTCTTTTCATTTCTAGGATGAAAACTCTCTCAAAGATATTAGGAATAAGTGGGTAAATATATTAACCAAGTAAAACCAAAAGGAAACTTCCTCTCTTGTGTGTGCATATGTGTGGACGTAGATCTGGAGAAGGGCCTCTAAGAAGTGTTGCAAATAAGTTTGGATGTATGGTGCCATCAACAACCCTTAAATTATGAATATATTCATTTTAGTGCATTTCATGCCATGTGTATGGGCATTTTGTCAAAAATTGTCCAAATATTCAAGAAGAACAACCTCCCCTAAAGCAATAGACATGAAGAGAATCCATGTTCAAGTGGGTTCCTAATACATGAAGAAGTTCTCAACATAAGGGGCCATAATAATCAAAGCCATCCCAAATGGAACCACCCAAGTCGAGTGGTAAAAAAATTGATTATTTTGGAAATCAAGAAGATACAAAGAAGGGAAAAGACCTGAACTCTAGAACAACCTATATTGAATGTGATGTGGATGCATCCATCCAATCCAAGCCAATCCAAATGTGAATGATCCATCAAAGGAGCATGAAGCAAAGAGGGGAGAGGAGCAAGAAGAGGAAACAAAGGAATTAGAGGAGGGAGAAAAGGAAATAAAAGAGGAAGCTATGCAGTAAGGAAAGAATGTAGTTCCTCCTATTGTCCTCGTGTTGTATTCCATTTGTTTTAGACATTATAATCTCTTATTTTCGTCATAGTCTTGAAGAAAGATACAAACCCCTCCCTTCCTCTCACAAGGGTAAGTAAATCTAGCAAGTACCAAAAAGAATACGAGGCATAGTCAAATATCCTTTTGGGCCACAAATTAAATATATAATCCTACTCACTAAAGGGGGGAATAATTGTCTACAAATGGTAATCATGTATTCTTTTGCATACTATTATATAACCAATTTGAAGCCCCAAGGGTTAGCTCAGTTGGTCAAAATCAGTGCTTCGCCATTCGGGAGGTCACAGGGTCCATTATGCCCGAAGCCTTTGGGGTTACGCCTTGCCAATGGACCGCGAGGCTAGATTCCCTTTGGGGTCGATCACCCAGATTTTTCCATGGACGTAGCAACTACCCATTGACCAAGGTGTCCGTGAACCACAACAAAAAAAAACCAATTTGTAAGAATTTATTTTTATTCTAAAAAATATAATAGAAGAAGTCTATGTAGGAAAGTTCACTTTTTTATTTATCATAGTTCATTAAAAATAAATAAAAAAATTACAAATTATAATCCACTTTATTAAAACTTGTATTATCAATTTGTCTAATGCAAACATAAGGTTTTTAATACAATTTATAATTATTTAAGTTCTAAAAAACATTATTAACACTACCTTAACATAATTAAACTTTTACACTGGGCCCAGAGTATCTCTTAAAACTATTTTGGCTTGGCTAAGAGTTCATCTTCCTTAGACGTAAGGAAACAAGTTCACGACCCAAGACCTAGTGGCATCTAGCAGCAATGAAAGCCCGCCCCCTTACGGACCACTAGCGGGTAATTATAATTGGCATGGTTTTCTTTAAATAATAATGATAAGTCAACTTGCATTTGCAAATAGTAACTAATAATAATTGTTTTCACTATTAATTTAATAACTAAATTAGAGAAAATTATAAACAATGTCGTTACCATAGTAATTGTCATTCTCAATGTATACTCATAACATTTAATATAGTAATGGTTGTCACACTCAATGTATATTAGTAACATTGGGATGAAATTCATTTGGAAATACCTTTTTGATTAGGTTTGATAATGAGTTTCGAAAAATAATTAAAGTGGATATATTGAAGGATAGATACGCATGCTATGTGATTATTATTAATTTAACGGGATTTTGAAAATAATATAATTTTAGAAAAGAAAATATTGATTATAAATTTTTTTAATTAAATTATATATTAAAGTAAGTTTATGTTAAATTTATTTAATTTATTAATAATACATTTATGATATGAATTAATTAAAGTTATTTTAGATGAATTAATAATAACTTTAATGTAATTATATATGATTATAATTTATTTTTGAATGATTTAATTTTGAACATAGTATATATTTTTAAAAATAGAAAAATATGTTAGTAATATTGATATATTTTTGAAATATATTTAATTATGTTTATTTTTTAGTTCAGATAATTTTAATTTAATTATCAATAATTATTAGGTGGATGACAAAGATTTAATCTCTATTTAATATTCTAAAATATTTTTAATAATACTCACAGATTATGAGATTTATCTCCAAAATAGTTAGTATTTTTTGTCATATAAATAAGTGTCCTATAAAATGAATTATGGTTTTCTAGGCATATGACATTGATAAGCCATGGCATTTGTCTATGGTATTGTAACACAACGTATTATAAGATAAAATCTCCATATTAAAGTGTGGTTGTATCTCCATGGTTAAAAATCTTATTACGCGTCTTTTTAAATGTATATATGTTTAACTAATATATTAACCAACCTAGATCCATCTTAACTTTGGATCTACCAAGTGCCAAGAGGGATCAAATCTCTTTCGTTCTAAAAGTGGTTTTCATCTCAAGAGATTTGATCCTTGTAGATGTGTGGTAGATACAAAGTTAAGATGTATCTAAGAGAGGGATCAAATCTCTATTCATTCTAAAAAATGTTTGCATCTCAAGAGATTTGATCTCTCCTAGATCCATCTTAACTCCGAATCTACCAAGCACCGAGAATGATCAAATCTATCGAGATACAAACCTCTTTTAAAGTGAATAGAAGTTTGATCCCTCTAAGCGTTTGGTAGATCCAAAGTTAAGATGGATCTAGAATGGTTTAATTATTAATTGTAATTAATTATAATTATAGTAATAAATATAATAATAATAATAAATATTATTATTATTATTATTTATGTAATTCAACCTAGTCAAAACATTTTACTGATAATATATATAATTATTTAATTATTTTTATTTTATTTTGAACTAGTCAAAATGGGCTTGAGAGTGCTCCTTAGTGCAATAAAAATAATAATAGCATAGAATTTTTATTTTTATTATTTTAGTTTGAAGTTATTTTTATTTTTATTTTATTTTATTTTGACCAAGTCAAAATGTTTACATGACATTACATTACAACATCTCTACCATACTGTGTTAGACAGTGTCTCTCAACGCAATTATTTTTATAACTAGTTTGAACAATCATATAATCAAATGGCCAATAGCCCCGAGGGTTAGCTCAAATGGTCGAATCCCCATCATTAAAGCACATTTGCTAGTTAGAGGTCACGGGTTCACTTTGTGGACACCTTCGGGGTCAGACTCTTATGGTTGAGCCAATAGGAAGTTGTTATGCTTCTATACCAATAGGTGTCATATTTCATGATTGACTTGATGAACTCTGTAATATGTTTATACCTTTCTTGTTGCAAAGGTTTTCCATATTTTCAAAAAATAAAAAATTAAAAAAAATGTAAAGAGGGTATACCCTAAAAGAAAAATCAAAGGGTAAAAAGAATAAAATCATCAAAAAAGTGAAAGAAATGAACCCCAAACAAAAATAGACCAGGAAAGTGTGCAAGTCCAGTTGCCATTACTATTTCATTTTTTGTAATAAGCAATTGTGTGTAGCTTGTTATACTTTTGCCACAATTTATGAAGAGTCAAATAGCTTACACTTGGTTCATTCATTTTTCAATTTCATGTTGTAGTATAGAGAATAAAATCTGTCCAAACTATTTAATCTTGGTAGATAAGTAGATAAGTAGAGTAAATAAAAAGGAGCTCAACAGTTTAATTTGAGCCCTTGGATGTAATAAGTGTAGACTTAGGTAAGCTTGCCATGTAAGAGAAAATGATGATTTGATAAGGGTTTGCCAGTCTAAGTGCACCCAAATAAAGAAGAAAAAATGTCAGGTTAAAGTACGTAGAGTAGGTAGATGGTGTTGCAGAATGAAACTCATGATGAAAATGTTTCTAAATGTGTTGATATTTAATTTTATCACAAAGTGCAAGGCATATATTACACTTGATGCAGTTCAATCAAGGCAAGGTTAAATAACTAACTTCCGTTCACATTTTCCCTAAACACTTCATTAATTTCCCCTAAGCATTAAGGTCTTTGAAAGTCAAAGGGGCTCAAAGCATTTCTCTGACTTTTGGAGGGACCGGACCCTCGGCTCAATGATCTTAAAACCTAAGTGCTCATAAATCATTCATCCATCATTCATCTCCTTTTTATAAAGTTTATCCTAAGTGAAAACCTATTTTACCTAGGAAAGGCATTATATCACTTAAAAAACCCCTTTAGCCTAAGTTTAAATGCGAATTCCTAACATTTTAACTTGGCGCTTATTATTTCATTTCATATTAATTTTTAATCATTATTATATAATTCCCATATAAATTTTACCCTTTCCCGTATTATGTAATTAAATAAAATCCATGCATTACTATATACCCCACCCCCTGGTTGCTTATAACCATAGTCATAATGTAAAATAGGGATTAATAAACTTATTTGAAGTTTGTTAATAACCTTCCCCCGCCGCGTTATAACAGGATTAATTAACCATCCAGATTAATTAATAACCAACCCTCTGACCAATAAAAATGTGCCCGATACAATTAAATCAACGTTAATTATATAGGGCCCACTGCATTAACTTCCCACCCATCTTCACTTCCCGTCCATCGTCCAATCGTCCTCCCATCATCCGATGGTTGACGATCATATCATGACCCCCCTGGTGACCGCGCTTTAACTCACAATCACCAGGCGGTTTTCTGCCGTACCCTCGCCATGCGTCGCCCATTCCATGTGCTTGCTTGCCCCCGGCTCGATACCACTTGACCCCAAAAGCGGTGCGGGGTAAACCGCTTACCACCCTCCACATAACGACAAAGCTTCCCATCACGCTGATGTCACTCGCCCAATAAATGCCAAAAATACCCGCCAAACCAAATTTCGTTAAAAAGAACGAAAAAACGTCATTTTCACCATTATTTCCTGCGAACTGATGCCCGCCACCTGGCCAAGAAATTTCAGCATCCTGCTTGGCAACCCATTAACCAACCTGCACTATACAACTTTCTTCTTTAAACATAGGTATTTATCCATTTCACCCTGCAACCCTGTAATTCCAGTTTTCCACTGAAAATTCTACCCAAGGAAGCCAAAATTCAGAGTCTAGACAGCTTGTGATTACCATAAAAACACTACTAAAACCTGTTGTTTAGTCCAATTTTCCACAGAAAGCCCAAATTCCAGTTTGAATACACAAGAACCAAATATGGAAACTCCTATAACCCTTAATGTCGTGCCCATAAACGCACCTCACAGAGACTTAGATTATTTACCTATTGCCAACAAGGATTTCCAGATAAAAGACCTATCTAGTGACAGTAACCATCTTAAAATCTTTTGCCAAATTAGAGATAGTCATCTGAATAATTCTGACTTTTTTGGACTATGGGAATCCAATCTTCCCATGTATTTCCTCCCCTCAGTTCATGTTTTCCCAGATATCATTCATTAATGTTGTGCCAACTATGACCCAGTCCATAGATCAGTTATGTACCCATCCCAAACTGTTCTTTTTTCCATAAATGCTAAGTCCATAAATGAAATGATATAGTTCCATCCCACTCAGCCCCTTGCTCCTCTTTCCCTGGGATATCTGCTTGAAAAAGCCCCTCAATTGCCCAAGTCAGAGATAACTCGTACTGCTAAGATGTTTATGTTACCAAATTATCAACCCAATGGTCCACCTCCCCATGTACAGACCTTTTTCACTGAAACTGGTAGGCTTATTGTTGACATGATATCCATGATCATGGGATTTAATTCCAGTGAATATGTTGATGATATTACTCTTGTTTTGTTGTCAATATGCACTCTTGGACAACCCCCTGTTGTCAAGTATGACTATGCCACTTTCATTGCCAATAAAATCCATGATCAATTCATGAGTTTGGATAGAAGGAGTTTTCAAATATACATCTTTTATCTATCATCTTCTGTTATATCATCAGTCAGACAATTTTTCTTTCCCTATCATGAAATTGGACTCAAAAGGAAATCGAAGGTCTGTGATCTTTTGGACTTCAATCTTTCATAGAACTCTGGAGTCTCCTTATACCTATAATGAATTCATTGACTAGTTTGTACATCCATCATCCACTCTGTTGACAGGAGTTCCCCCTCCTAGACTCACTGGTGACATGAAAAGGATTCTGCAGCTCTCTAAACAGTACAAGATAGGTGACTGGTACCTGTACCAAAATCACACAGAAATTAGAATTTATGGGTGTGAACTTTGCCCTTTCAAACCGCCTAAATATGTGCCCATGAGATTATTTGCACTAGAGTATTTCAGACAGATCATAAAGGTAGATTTGGACCATTTTTGCAATGCAAAGAAGAAGGCTCAGTTAAGAATCAAAAACCAGTTAGGCCCTTATGTCATAAATTCTAGGGATGCATGACAAGACGCTGAAAAGATTCTAGAAGACCACCTTAGATTGAAGAAGAGCTTTTGGTGGGTACCCTATGACCCAAATGGTTTCATATGTGACAGAAGAGCAAAGAACAGGTTGTCAGTTTATATACATCATAGGATCCTAGAGATTGAACAGTTTGCAAATCAGTACGAATGGGTAGAAGGGACCCTAATATAAGAAATTAGTGAGCAAGAAAAAATGGAAATGGCTATGAAAGATCTTTAAAAAGCCCTTGACCTGGAGTCTTTTGGACAGGTAAATTTCAAGCCACTTCAACAAAAAGGAATTGGCACGTCCTCTGCTGGAACTTCTCAGCAACCTGCACAGAAAACCAGCATACCAGTTATAGGGACTTCCAAGGGCAAAGAAGTAGAGACCACAGAGCAGCCTACAATGACAGATCAGCCAAGAATATCCAAGGAACAGAGCCAGGGGAAAATTCATCTAGCCCAAACTAAAGCAGCAGAAATTCCTGCATGACAGACTCCTCTAAATGAGGAAAGAAATATGAAGAGAGATAGAGAAAACATCACACCCATTAGTGGACCAACCGAGCAACTTGGAGCAAAGAGACAAAGATTGAATCCTCTTTTAGAAGAGGAAATCATTGAAGAAACTACTGACAGTCTAAGAGGTGAAAGGTTAGTTAGCTAGCAGACTTCCCCAGTGGTAGAAACATCAACTAGTTCACATAGGCAGGAGCTAGAAAGGTAGAACAATGTAGAAGTATCTTCCACCAGGCCACAAAGCAGGCAGGCCTCAAACATCAAAAAGACTTTCATAGAGATAAAGGCCAGGAATGACCCAATAAGGCTTCAAATTTATGGGCAATATCTGAAAATGACCCCCACAAACCAGCAGAGATTAATGTTAGTCTATGACATTAAAGAGGGGAAAATGTTGATGAGTTATTTTAAGCCAAAGGTGCAGCAACCCCAGTCAGCAGCAGACTATATCAGAACAAACTTGGAGGTCCTTGCCAAAGATATTCATCCCATGGACCAGATTGAGCTTCATAAGCAGACTGGGGAAATGGTTTATTCCACATTGACTGATAAAGCCATGCCAGCCCACAAATTACAAAATTCCTTGGAGAATACCACTGCTCAATTAAATTTGGAGAATGCCTCTTCTCTGGCCAAGGATAAGAAAATCAAATCACTTGAAGAAATCATCATTGGATTGGGACATGATCCCAAAGATGCTAAAGGTATAAAGGCACTAATCAAGAAGAAGGAAGAGGACATTGTTGCCTTAAGAAAACAGCTAAACCTGCCTCCTTCACAGCATTCTCAAATTGCAAAAGTTATACAATAGAAATCCAAAAAGACATGATGGACTTGCTCCTGAAACTGAATGAAAGATTAAATGACACAGAGCAAGCATTGGAAAATGCACTAAAGGAAAAGCAGGGAGAGTCAACCTCTCAGCCTCTTGAGATAATCCCCATAGTCTCAACTGCAGCCCCTTCCACAAGTGGAACAACATTAGCTCCAAATGTCCCAGCAGTCACAATAGAAGTAATAACAGGTACATTAACAACATGTACAACACCACGTAGCAGTATTAATATGAGCACTGAAGAATTGATAAAAGCCATGGAGGAATTAAGATTACAGGTCACAGAGTTGAAACACGTGAAAGAACAATTGGCTAAGGTAGAAAAGAATTATGATACCTCCAAAATAAGTATTGTGGAAAAGACTAAGGAGATTAAAGTCTTAGAAAGTAAAGTAAACAACTTAGAACAAGAGCTTACCTTTGATAAACCCTTGACAGAAATCAGGAAAATCCTATGGGCTAATATCATTCAGTTTATAAATGAAATATGGCTATCAATCCAAGTAATCTATGAGCAGCTAGACTTAGTGAAAACAACCCATGGAGCAATTCAACAGACAAGAGTAGAGTTCGGTAAAATGCCAGAGGAAGCCAACAGGCTTATCAATTATTTGAATACTAAAAACATAGAACAGTTAGAAGTACTTGGCATCTCAGACAGGACAGACACCATTTTGGAAATCAAAAGAGTTCTGACCAAGAGAACTTTAATGCAGAACTTAGATAGAAGATGCCAAGACATGCAAGTAGAAATTAATTCTTTTATGGAGAAATTCACAATTTTGTAGAGTAAAGGGCTACCAAGTCCTGTGGTCATTGATGATAAGTTAATGAAACACATTGATTATATAGATAAATTGAATAGGTATGCTGGCCATCAAGCTAGCTCATCATCAAGTGCATCAGGAGTGAAATCCCTTCCCACAGGCCGAGTTCTCTATGATAGCTTGGAGAACTTATTTTACATAGAGCACGAGGTAAAGCATCTATTCACCATTCAGCCTAACTTTTTTAGATACACAGAGACTGATGAAACACTTAGGAAACTTCAGAGGTACAAATTACCAGAGTAGAAATGGTGGGAAGATTGTTAGAAATTTTGTAAAGTTACCTTTGGTAAACATAAATTTTGGGCTATTTACCTTGTTGAGATAAACAAAGATGAATAAAGGTGAACAGTGGTCAAAACAGGTCGAAAAGTATCAGAGCATGTAAAGAGTATCAGTAAAACATGGTAACCAGCACGAAGTTACACCAGCAAGCCAAATAAAAGGGCCTACCTCCAGCACACCAAGCACAAATAGGAACAACACATCATCTGTTTGCTTTTTTCCTATCTTCGAGACTAGCTGTCTCTATTTTCTTGTAAAAATGATTTGTCATCACCAGAGTATATCTCACTCTGTTATGAGATATTTTGTGTAAAATATTTTGTATAAATACTCCCTCAATTGGAGTATTGAGGGTGGATTCATATACATTGCTGTAATACTAGTTTTTGGAATAAAGTGCTGATTGGATCAAATTTCCGCATGGCTTACTGGACAAAGAATTAATGCAAGGGAATTTTCACAGATTTCTTGAAGCAAACACTGGATCAACAAGTCCTCTATACCTCATGTTTTAAAGTTTTCTTGGTTTATTATATCATATATGTTTCACACCCGAATGATAAACAAAAAAGATTAATTCAGAATATGCTTTATTGCATTCTATATTCAAAAGTTATCATTTTCAATGTTTTTTTTTTTTTTTTTTGAATTAGAATAGACAGTGAAATCTTAATTGCTCATGTTTCCTAATTTTGTCACTTTGATTATATGTTAAAGAATACTTAATTGTTCTTTATCAGTAATCATCCAAGTTCTCTCTTAAAATAGGCTGAAGGATTCTTAATTGCCCTTCAACCATTTTTGAAACCCATTCCATCTATTCCAAGTCTTTATTTGTTCCCTGTTTGACCACCTTGCTTTGTGAAACCATTTTTTGTTAAGAAACCCAAATCCAATAAAGCCATCTTACTTGAGTCCATTAGCCCAATGGCCTAAACTACTTAGTCTTGCCCCTTTGCTATTGAATCTCACCACCCAAACTCAAACAAAACTCCCAAATTTCACAACTAGCCTAATATCCTTAAAAAACAAAGCTAAAACTTAAAGAGAGAGCCCTCTCTAGATGCAGATTAGCTAGAATCTATATCTAAAAGATTGGTTTGTGGTTACCTCGACCTCCTTTCCCTTTCTTACAACTTTTGGGAAAACCTGAGTGATAACAGAAGTGACCCCTTCGGGTTGATCTACTTTGTATAAATATTCCATGGACGTAAGAGTCACTGATATCGAGGGTCCATGAACCACGTAGAAAAAAATTCCAATGGTTGGTAAAGACTCATAGACATCAAAACACTTACTTTTATAAATCTCACATTGCTAAAATTTTAAAAATAATAACTAATTAAATAAAACTTTATTTTAAATTATTAATTATAAAAAGAATTAATATAAAAGTTAAATATATGTACATTTAAAAAAACATGGAACACAATTTTTTAATCATGGAAAATTATCCCCATTTTACCATGGAGATTCTTAATCTATAAATAAAATTCGTTACAATACCATGGGATAATAATATGGCTTATCAATACTACATTGCTTTGTAACTGATTTCATATGACACTTTTTTAATTAATCAATATAATTAAAAAGGTAAAAAGGGCATAACTAATTTGGAGATAAATCTCAACCATTTGTTTTGACATACTACTATGCATATTTCATAATATTCCATGGAGATTAAATCCCTACCATCCACCTAATAATTATTGATAATTAAACCAACACAACAATATAAATTAAATGACTCGTAAATGTCGATAGGAATCAATCCATAATAAGCATCAAAATCCTTACTTCATTATACATCTCATGTTGTTAAAACTAAAAAAAAAAAAAAAAAAAAATCATAAAAACTAACTAAATTATAACTTTATTTAAGTTATTATTAATTATAAAAAATAAATGATATTATAATAATGCTATTTTTGGATATCTTTACAAAGTTAAACACATATACATTTAAAAATTCATGGAAAAAGATTCTTAATCGTGAACATTTACCCCCACTTTACTATGGAGATTCTTAAAACTTTGTTACAATACCATGAACCAATCCTATGGCTTATTAATATCACATGCTCAAAAACCATAACTCACTTCAAATGCCACTTGTTCATATGACATATTTTTTAGTTAATCAATTTAATTAAAAGGGAAAAAAGAATATGAGTACTTTAGAATTAAATCTCAACCTTTGATTTGTGTATACTACCACGAATATTCTAGAATATTCGATAGAGGTTAAATCCCTACTATCCACCTAATAATTTAAAATAATGTTATAACTTAGTTAATTTTTATTTTTTTTTAATCTTATCAACGTGAGATGTATTATAAAGTAAATGTTTTGATGCTTATGTAACGGACAAAGTTCATATATGCAACAAAATATTTAGAATATCTGGAATATGTAAATATCCATTATAGGATAAGTAATATATTTATATAAGAATATTGAATATATAAGTGATATGATATATGATATGAGATATGATATGATTACAAAAGAGGATCCACTCATATACCTAGGCAGGTGCTCCTTTATGAACAGTCATGTCCTTAGAGACATATTCTTCATCATTATACCAATCATTATTTATGATTATTATTATTTTTATTATTTTTAGAATTTTTATATATTATATTCACAAAATTTCCTTCCTCTTTAGACAAGCTTTGTTCTCAAAGCTTATTGTTGATAAGGTGTGTCATATGTTTCTTTGCCTTGTAATTTATTCACATTTTTCAGAATTACTCAAGTTGTCATCTTCGATGATACAAGATGATAGGATCCTCTAAGTGAAATAAAATTGTTGAATTGAAAAGGAATTTGACCATCCTAAATCAATTTTTTGTGGAACCTTGTAATTATTGGGATAAATTGTTGTCATAAGACTGGATTATGCAAACATTAATATTCTTCAAAACATAAATATGTTGTTTTTATTCTAAGTGATATAAATACATAGATTGATTGAGATGTTTTCTCCTATGATTCAAATGTTGATAAGGAGTTCTTGTGAGATGATTTTCCCTTATCATGTGTGTGGCAATTTCATAGTTTACTTTATGTACTGATATTGTTGATTTGGTTACAAAATATTCACTTGGAATTTTCATCGTATGAAGTGAAACATCTAAATATGTTTTTACTTCAATTGATTTGTCATCCTCTTGAGTTGTGACATTGAATGAATTGGTATTCATTTATTTTCCTTCAACTTGGACTATTATGTTTAAATATTTCAGTGCTTCTTTTGTAATAAAATTTTCAAATTTGTTCTTCAATAATTTCTTATCATCTTTAAGTTTCTTAATCCGAGTAAGCAAATTTTGATTATGATTTTTTAAACGTGAAAGTTCTTCAACTTCTGATCCAACTTCATTTTGACGCTCAATCTTCTCATTTTTTAAATATTTGAATTGTTCTAACAACTTTTGATTAAGGTTTTTTCAGCACAAATTTTCTTTTTCTTTCTCTAATAGACTCTCATTGAGTTTCTTCTCATAGCTTTCATTTTCTTGTTCTAATTTGTGCTTCATATCTTTACACTTTCTAGCTTGTGCAAGTAGTTTATGACTATGATATTTCAAACAAGAATTTTATTCATTTTTATTGGGTATGACTTCTTCAAGCTCCCTCTGCTTCTTGATATTGTTTTTTGATTCTCTTGAAGCTCAATTACGAAATATCTTTAAAGACTTCTAATGAAGGCATTTTCGATTCTGACTTCTTTGGCATGTCCTAGAATGTGATTATCTTCTTTTTATAAGGAAACCTCATAAATTTTTTCTCCATATTTAAAAAGAATGTACCCAGTTCAGTAAACAAAGGTAATCCAAAAATTATATCAATCTCTTTGTTAAACATACATGTTACACCAAATTCAGATACACACTCATATTCATCAATAACTACTTGAAAGTTTTTAATTTTGTATTCTGCTTCAAAATAAGAGGCTTCTTTATTCGCAATTATATTTGATTCTAGAACTCATAATTGATTTGCTAAATTAACATTAATGTGTTTTTCCTCACGGTTCTCATTGATAATGATATTAATATATTTTCCTTGAATATTCCCCTTTAATGTACATAATCCATAACATGAGATCACACAACCTTTACAAGAGAACCTCCCTTCCATCATTTTTGAGTTTTCCCTCTTTTTACTTTAGGTTGAACTTATGGTTATTTTTAATTACACATTTTTTGTTATATATATATATTATATATATATATATATATATATATATATATATATTATATATATATATATATTGAAATAATTTATGTAATACTTTGGTTTAACCCAACTTTAATGTGATAACTTTAAAATATGAATACTTTGACAAACATTATATATATTAGTTCAATTCATGAGAAAGTGATGGAGGTTCCTCTATGATCAAGGGTTTATTTCAATGCCATCAGTCCATGCATCGCCGCAGATCTGGAGCGTGGATTTAGTTTCGAGGGGAAGTCTTGGCTGAAAAATGATTATTCTATATTTTCCCTTGGAAAAGTTAGAGGGATGTGAAAGAAATTGCACGTGGTGGACAGGTCACATTGTCACAACCTTTTTCCGATCTCTATGGTCAAGAGATGACGAAGAAAAATTGACTCTACATAATTTTGGATTAGTTCCACATCCAATATTGAACCACGAAAATTGATATTAGGCCTTGTGGGCTATGTAATGTGCTCTTGAAGGTGGATATGGGGATCAAGCCAATCAAAGATGAGATTCATTTTTCTTCTTAGAAAATTATATATTATAGAGCAATGGAACACATAAAATATATTGCAGAAATATAAACACAGAAAACACATAAAACAAGAGAGACACAAATATATGTGGTTCACCCAATTTGGGCTACATCCATGGGAAACATCCAGTCCTTCCTTTTATATTATCCAACAAACTGAAGAGATACAACCTATAGAATATTCGTTGTAATTACCTCTTTGCTCTCACACAATCTCCTCTCTCTTTCTCACTCAGAATACAGATCTACATAGATGCAATACAATTCCCTCATATATAGCGAGGGGTTTCCTTCTAGGGAAAAAACCCTAAATTAAACATAACTTCTACCGTCAGATCTCTACCCAATGAACAACCTAGATTAACTATGAAATTACAACATTTTACAAGGCAATTTTACATATATTTTTAGCTTCGGGGGCACTTCCCTCGATCCCCCGCTAGGGGGGGCTCCCAAAGATTGCAACCACCCCCTTGGACCCCCCTTGCAGCACAAATATTACGAGCAGTGTTTCTGCCACATTACAAAATGGGGTCCAATGCAGTGATACCTCTGAATAAAGAAGATAATCAGGCTCCACACCCAATAATCTCCCACTTGGAAATTGATTATAGCAACTCCATCGCTGCTTCATTTGTTGGACAATGACTCCACTTTAGACTTGGTTGTTTCTCATCTTCTTCATCATACTTGAAGACAATTGAAACTGAGCAGGATCTCAGTTTCTCCCTCGTTACAACTTTTGTTAGCATATCTGTAGGATTTTGGCTAGTGTGTATCTTTTCTGGCTTCAACTGACCATCTTTCAATATTGACCGTATGAAATGGTACTTGAGCTTTATATGTTTAGTTTTGGAATGAAATGCAGAGTTCTTTGCAAGATGTATGGCACTCTGGTTGTCACTGTATAACCTACCCCAACTCTTGCTTCTTACCTAATTCATCCGGAAACCATTATAACCAAATCATTTTTTTACTAGCCTCTATAGCAGCAACATACTCTACTTCCATTGTTGAGAGTGCAACAACTCTTTACAGTTTTGAGACCCAACTGACTATTATTCCACCTACGATGAACACATAACCTGTGGTGCTCCTCCTATTATCTCTATCACCCACCATATTTGCATCAACATATCCTTGTAGAGCAATGTTTCAACCACCAAAGCATAATGTTTGATTTTTGGTACTTCTCAAATACCTGAGAATCCACTTCACCGCCATCCAATGTTCTTTTCCTGGATTGTTCATGTACCTGCTTACAACTCCCACTACATGTGTAATATCAAGCCTTGTGCAAACCACTGCATACATTAAGCTTCCAACTGCTAATGTATATGGAACTTTAGACATATAAGCCATTTCTTCCTGAGCCTTGGGACACATTTTTTTACTTAGTTTGAAATGACTAGCCAAAGGTGTACTAACTGGTTTTGCATTCTACATATTAAACATTTTCAACACCTTTTGTATGTACTCACTCTAAGACAATGTTAATTTGTAATTCTTCCTTGTCTCTAGTTATTCTCATACCAAGGATTTGTTTTGCAGCACCCAAATCCTTCATTGCAAATGAGTTTGCCAATTTTCTTTTAAGCTCATTTATTTCCTGCATGTTAGAACCTACAACAAGCATGTCATCTACATACAATAACAATATAATATAGCTGCCATCATTTTGCCTTTTGAGATAAACACAATGATCAAAGTGACATCTA